>JAUTDX010000309.1:0-165354 GCA_030844895.1 Ambrosia x helenae
GAGGCTTCGACCCGAACAACCCATACGCGTACGTCCCAAACCCGAATACACCACCGTTCGCCCCGATCCCAAACCGTCCACCCCATCCTTCACCTTGTCCCGACAACGCCGGTTATGCCGGTTTATTAGTGGCCAAATTTATCCGAATTTCCCATTCAATGATTCTCTCGTTCCTTCACAAACTTCCTTTACCCAACCGTACCCGAAACACAACCCCAAATGTCGCGGGATCATCTTCGGGTAAAAACCCCCCTGCAAAAAGAAGTCACAGGAGGAAGACGGCGAAGAGAAAGCATTAGCCGCCGCTAACCGCCAACCACTTAAGTGGACACCTCAAGAAGAGCTTGCATTAACCAAAGCGTGGATTAGCAGTCCGAAAAAGAGCAAGGTATTTGTAATAAATTTTTTAACATGAAATTTTTTTTATAATATTACTAATAATTTTTTTTTTTTGTAGGAACAAGTCGCCACAAAAACGACTTCTGTGGACGACATCAACAAAGTGTTCCATGTGTTGATGGAAAAAGACTTCTATCGAGCAAACGATAGTCTCTCGTCCAAGTGGACGGAGATAAACAGGGCAATGAACGCGTTTCACCCGCATTATTATCACGCAAGAAACAATCCAATGAAGCGTGATATTATCGAAAAATATAATCTGAAATGATTTGTTAGTTTTTAATTTTTTTCGGTTTTATTGTATTTTTTTTAATTTTCTAGGTTTTTTTTTGTATTTTTCTAGGTTTGTTATTAATAAAAAGTATTTATTATTATTATCTATTAATATATATAAAAGAATTGAACATTGCTGACGTGGCGTGCAATGGTGTCTTCAACCTTTCCATGAAACTGCCACGTGGCATCATAATTGAAGATTTTAGTGTTTTTGAATTATTTCCTTTTTTAAATAAATTGAGTTATTTTAGGAAAAAAGAATTTAAAAATAAATTTAAAATTTTCTCTCTAATATTTCCTCCCATAATTTTAAACGTTTATATCTTTTATATACGAGATTTTTTAAAGGAAAAAATTACACCAAATTAACGAGCGTTTTATTATCTTTCCAACGAGTACCATAGTGCTATATAAAAAACGAGAAAAAATCGACTATTTTTTGTGGGGTTTCGTTCATACAGGATAAAAACACACAAAGTTGTTCATGTTATTCATTAATCATGTTTTTTTTCTTTTAAACCAGGTTCTTATTTACGATGTTGAAAATCAGCCAAATCGCCATGTTATCATTGGAATTTTACTAGGTATACTTCATCAAGAGAAGCTAGGAGAAAGAATCGCGCAACACTGCAACACATCACATGGTGTCAGCTTATAGCAATGCTATTTTTTATTTATTTAATTACAAGAGTAAACAATTATTACTATTAGTATTAGTATTATTAGAATGGTTATATTTTTCAACCCCGGAACGCTCCCAGAAGAATTGAAAATGCTGGCGTGACATTCAATGGTGGCCTCAACCATCTCTTGATTACCACGTGACATAATGAGATGCAATGGTTACAACTTCCAACTTAAGTGTTTGTTTAGTTGATTAGGTTAGGAATTATAAGAGCCATTAGAATGTGAGAAATTAGAGAGATGTGATGAGTTTATGAATAGTTGTAGCTTACAGAAGTGATTCTTTAGATGATTACTGATTAGGTTTTAGATTAGGGAATATGACTTATTACTGATTAGATACTATGAACATGCAATGATTGAGAGATTTTTGTGCTTAGTTAACTTGAGCCATTTGCAATAGTTTATCACGTAAAATTAGATTTTTCAACCCCGGACGCTCCGGGATAATTAGCTAGTTGTTTTTATATAAAAGATAAAAAAAAAAAAGAAAAATAAAATGCCACATGGCACTTCCCCCACCTCTTCCCCCCCCCCCCCCCCCCCTTCCACTCCCCACAATTATTTTCCCCCCACAAGGGCCCCACAAGTGCCACATGGCGCTTCCCCCCACCTCTTCCCCCCACCACCTCCTTATAGTCTAATCATAAACTTTGAAGCAACCAATACAGACTATTCAATCTACCGAATGGGCTGATTTGTTTGATTTTAGATCGGATTATTAACACCCATATTTTCCAACTGCTTTTTCATGTAATGTAATTGATAGTTTTTCTTAAATTTGATGGTGTCAATGACATGTGAATGCTCTTATAATTTTTTTTTTTTTTTTTTTTTTTGAGTGGAAAAGAAAGGAGAGCAGTAAAAAATTGATTAAAATGTATTATTTATTGAATAGAGATAAAAATAAGGAATTGGATGTGGAGTTTTTCAAATTCTCTAAATGGATAAGGTAAATGTGTTTTTTTAGATAATTTATAAGGATATTGGTAAAAACTCAGACGTGAATGCTTTTAGTGAAAAAAAAATTACGGTAAAGTGGTTTTTAGACTCACATAATTTTTCCAAGACTGTACTCACATAGGTAAAGTGGTTTAACCATTCATTTTTCACTCGGAAATTAGATTTTAATAACCTAAACTATTCGAAATCGGTCGTTGGCATCCCAAGCTAAAAAAATTTGGCCATATATAACATGTACTATTAATCTATTGAATTGTGGCACCCAATTTGGGTTAAGTCACTAACCCAGTTAGATTGTGGGTGTCACGTCAGATTGTGGGTGACACGTCAGCCAAAATACTAACTGAGTTAGTGACTTGACGCAAATTGGGTGTCCAAAATCTAATAGGTTAATAATACAAGTTATATATGGCCATTTTTTTTAGTTTGGTGCGCCAACCTCCAATCTTAAATAGTTTAAGTTATTAAAGATCACTTCCGTTTATTCATTAAGGTTTTTTATGGTAATGCGAAATGTTTGTATAGAAACTCTGAGGTGACACTAAATGATTAGTTTGTATAGATAATTACAAAAAAAAAAAAAAAAAAAAAAAAAATTGACAATCCAACTCACTCCTGTGTAGGGGTGGCAAAATGGGTAGAGTTTGGATTGGGTTGGTTGATGGGTTAGTATAGGTTTGGGTTAGGATAAGTTTGGGTCAAGATGGGTAAATTAAAAAATTAGGTTAGGATGGGTTAGGTCAGGATGGGTTTGGATCAAGATGATTTGGATTAGGATACGTTCACATTAAAATAGATTAAAATAAAAAAAAAAAGTTAAAAATTTAAAAAGTAAAAAATAAAAAAAGGAAAAAAAACAAATAAAAAAAAAACACAAAAATAAACTTAAAAAGAAAATTTTAAGGGATCTGAAATATTTCATTTCAAACCGGATCGGTTCGACCCTATCGGCTGGTTAACAACCCGGACCATTACGACGCGGCCGAGCCCGGTAGCGACCCGAACTGTTTCGACCTGACCGGTCCCGTTAGCGACCAGGACCGTTTCGACCCGGCTGGGCCCGTTAGCGACCGGAACCGTTTCGACTCAACGGGGACCGGTAACGACCCAGACCGTTTTAAACCTGACCCGTCCCGTAACGACCCGGACATGCCCGGTAGCGACCCTGACCGTTTTGACCCGACCGGCGCGATAACGCCCCAGACCGTTTCAACCTAACCCTTCCCGTAGCGACCCAAACTGTTTCTACCCGGCCGGGCCCGGCAGCGACCTGGACCGTTTCGACCCGACCGGGCCCGGTAGCGACCTGGACCGTTTCAACCTGACCGTTTCATAGCGAACCAGACTGTTTCGACCCGGCCGGTCCCGCTAGCGACCCGAACCGTTTCGACCCAACCGGACCGGTAACGACCCATACCGTTTCAACCTGACCCGTCCGGTAGCGACCCGGACCGTTTCGACCCGGCCGGGCCCGGTAGCGACCCGTCCCGCGACGACCCGGACTGTTTCGACCCGGTCCGGGTCGCTACGGGACGGGTCAGGTTGAAACGGTCTTGGTCCTTATCGGGCCCGGTCGGGTCGAAACAGTCCGGGTCACTAGCGGCCCGGCCGGGTCGAAACAGTCTGGGTCGCTAGCGGGTCCGGCCGGGTCGAAACGGTCTGGGTTGCTACCCGACGGGTCAGGTTGAAACGGTATGGGTCGTTACCCGGCCCGGTTGGGTCGAAACGGTCCGGGTCGCTACGAGACGGGTCAGGTTGAAACGGTCTGGGTCGTTACCGGGCCCGGTCAGGTCGAAACGGTCCAGGTCGCTACGGGCCCGGGTTAGGTTGAAACGGTCTGGGGCGTTACCGCGCCCGGTCGGGTCAAAACGGTCAGGGTCGCTACCGGGCCTGTCCGGGTCGAAACGGTTCCGGTTGCTAACGGGCCCAGCCGGGTCGACACGGTTCTGGTCGCTAACAGGTTCGGTCAGGTCGAAACAGTTCGGGTCGCTACCGGCTCGGCCACGTCGTAATGGTTCGGGTTGTTAACCAGCCCGATAGGGTCGAACCGGTCCGGTTTGAAATGAAATATTTCGGATCCCTTAAAATTTTATTTTTAAGTTATTTTTGTTTTTTTCCTTTTTTTATTTTTTTTTTTTACTTTTTTTTTTATTTTTATTTTTTTACTTTTTAAATTTTTAACTTTTTTTTTTTTTTAAATTTTAATCTATTTTGATGTGAACCTATCATCTAGACCCAAACTCATCCTGACCTAACTCATCCTAACCTATTTTTTTAATTTACCCATCTTGACCCAAATTTATCTTAACCCATCAACCAACCCAACCCAACCCAACCTAACCTACCCATTTTGCCACCCCTACCCGTGGCCATCTCCAGCCTTACGACGATCACGTCCCATAGTGGTGGGGATAGTGTTCCGCACCCACACTTCCTACGTGGTTGGGCATTACGTCCCCCTTTGCATTTCACAATTCATGGCATAACATGTAACATATTGAAAGTGTCATATGTTTACTTTTTTTTTTTCTACAACTTAAAAATGTTGGTATATATAGACCCCAAAAAGTGGGGCGTGGGAGGTAGAAAGGGAATTCTCTACAACACCACACCCACCTACCAACCCCTCCATCCAAAGCCACAAGTATTGCCCCTCCCTTGTGGGAATCCTTACGGGCGTTGCCCCTTCTCCTCGTCTCACCCATTTTGTCTTTTATAGCCACATTGTCATTGCCTTCTCGCCTTTCATCACCCCTTCCTATTTCCTACGTAGAGGGCAAAGTCTTTTTTGCCTATGTGACGCCTACATAACTTGGTAAAAGCCCCTTACCCTCTTTACCTATGTGGCGCCTACATGACTAGACAAATGCCCCTTACTCCTTTGCCTATGTGACACCTACACAGAACAAAAACCCCTATCATCCGTAACCACTTCCCATTGTCTTGTATCACAATCTTGGGTTACTCAATACTTTTTATTAAAAACTGAGTAGATTTGAATTCCTACTACCACACGTCACCGCTCCTTTTGTGTTACGATACGTGTATTTATCAATGACATTTTTACTCCCATTTTTATGTGTAGGTAAAACATGGAAATAATTTTCTGATTGAGTATTTACTTTAGTGACACCTTTTTAATTTTGACTGACACGTGGTTTTACTTTTACCGCCACCTTTCTATGTGTAATGAAAGATTTTTTTTGGTAGGTGAAAACTATGGACTTAGAAAACGAAAAAAAAACCCGAAAAAAGGCGACATGAAAAAAAAAGGAATGAAAATTATTATGTTTGGTTCAGAAGGTCTTGACGATAAGGTTGTTTACAAGGCAGCTAAGTTAGTGTGACTTTATCTCGGCTCAAATTTTAAACTGAGTCGGTTTGGGTCGTCTTGAATTTTTAACTAAGCGAAAACTTATGCTAGAGCTTGGTTCGGCTCAGTTTGGCTAGATTATGGTTTCATTTGGCTTGGTTAGATTGTTAAAACTTGAAAAAAAAAAGATAATGTCTTGATGTGAATTAGACCGAATGTCATGTCGAATATCACATGCTGCTCCCTTTAGCCCTATCTGGGTGTACATCCGACTACAGTAAGAGTGTTGGTGTATGAGTTGTTCATGTGTCGTAGCGGACGCTCAATGGCGTGCAATACGTCCTCCACACAAAATTAGACAAATTCTATAATCATTTTTATAGCCATAAGTTGATATTTCACCCATGTTTTATGCCATATTTTTCCCCAAAGATGATCACCATTACTAACATAAGGATGTACGTGTAGAATCGTCACAGATGATTTGGATATTTCCTGTTTATTCACGAAACGAGTGCGAGTATCACTGGAAAGAGAATCATATTAGATAAAGAACAGACAATTTTCCGATGATTTCGTTAATGAAAAACAATACAACTTAAATACTAAGTGGGAATACAAGTCCACCATACCACTACTAGCATGTTCACCATGTCATACCCTTATTTTTAGTCATGATCTAAAAGTGATCATGTACAACTAACTACTTAACCAAGTCAATAAAACAGTAAATAAAGAAACACTGCAGAAACTTAATCAAAATAATGGGTTGGCTTGTTGATTTCGAGCTTGGGCCGAGCAGATTGGGCCAGTTCATGTTGGCTGTTGTTTTGGGCCGTATCAAAGAGCAACAAAATTATCCTGCTCTGCCTTTAATTTTTGTTCAGCTCCATCATCTTCAACACTTTTTTTCTTTCCAAATACCATATGATTAAATAGAAATAGAGAATGGACAATGGACAATAAAGGGAAGCCTAATATAGGCTTGATACGGTGACTTCCCAAATCCACAGCGTGACTCTACATATTCACAGACAAATTCAGTGACTTTAATCAAAGAGTTCGCGATCCCAATAGCATCAGGCACGATTGAATTGATTTTCTGGAACGCCAATTTCATGATCCGAAACACAAAACCAAGAGAACCTGTAATGCGTTCGTACCGCGTTTTGGATCGCACGTACCAAATCGAAAATCGTCCCTTGATCAGAGAACAATGCAACTATGATTGAACCTTGTCATATCCTATTTATCAAACTCTTAAGAATTTCTAATATCATTAAATAAAAATTTAAGTAATTTTATTTTTAACAACTTAAACTAGGCATGTTTCATTTCAATAAAGGTAGCAAATTACATAAGGATAACAGGTATGCGCGGCAACAAGTTGCGCCCCACCCCTTTCTGGATAGAGAAATTAAACCCACGCAGTCATTATTTCGATTTGAAATCTGTCATCTATACTATATTTTTTATTTTATTTTAAATAGAAAGTCAAGTTAGAAAGGACTTTTAACTCCTCAAATCACTAGTGATGCAACAAAAATCCCCTAATTCATTCCTCCATCCATAATATATACAAAATTCTGTAACCATATGCTACTCAACTTCTATAATTAGTAATTTAATTCAATAACAAAATCATGTGTTGACCACTAGAATTCCTTTTATTTGATTTATGATGATCATATGCATGCATCATTTCTAACTTCTTGGTTAAATGGCCATGAATTCCTTTAGGTTTTCTGTCATGTTTTCTGTTCTTTTAGGGTTTGAATAGAGCTAAAATAACAAAAAGAATGATGGAAAACAAAAAAGGAAATGTTTTGATGCAACGGTATGAGCTAGGGAAGTTGCTTGGACATGGCACGTTTGCGAAGGTCTATCATGCGCGAAACCTCCAAACAAATCAAACTGTCGCGGTCAAGGTGATTGACAAATCAAAGATCGTGGAGGCGGGGTTGATGAATCAAATCAAACGCGAAATTTCAGTCATGAGGCTTGTAAAACACCCGAATGTGGTCAGGCTTTACGAGGTGATGGCAAACAAGACCAATATCTACTTCGCGATGGAATACGTTAAAGGAGGGGAGGTTTTTGATAAGGTTTCAAAAGGGAGGCTAAAAGAAGATGCTGCCAGAAAATATTTCCAACAGTTGATATCAGCAGTTGATTTTTGCCATAGTCGCGGCGTCTGTCATCGCGATCTCAAGCCTGAGAACCTCCTCATCGACGAATCAGGAAACCTAAAAGTCACGGATTTTGGTTTGAGCGCGGTGTCTGAATCTAGGAGGCAAGATGGGCTTCTGCACACTATGTGTGGAACACCGGCTTATGTGGCGCCTGAGGTGATCAACACAAAAGGGTATGATGGCGTAAAGGCGGACATTTGGTCTTGTGGGGTCATCTTGTTTGTTTTGCTTGCAGCTTATCTTCCATTTTACGATGTAAATGTGATGAATATGTACAAAAAGATTAGCAAAGGTGCCTTCGCGTGTCCCCTATGGTTCTCTCCGGAGGTCAAAAGCTTGCTTTTTAAGATTCTTGATACAGATCCAAAACACAAGAATAACAGCAGCTGAAATCATGGAAAATTCTTGGTTCCAAAAGGGTTTCAAAAAGATTAAAATCCCAAATGGAATTACCATGAAGATTAAGAACAACGCTAAACAAAACATTGATCTCGATCTTGAATTTGAAAACATCATCCAGGAAACTGAAAGTCCAAGTGGAAGTAGTACTGATCTTGAAAAAGTAAACAAAGACGAAACTGCAGAGCTACCTGCTCCATTGAAGCCAACATCAATGAATGCATTTGATATCATATCACTCTCTGATGGATTAAATCTTTCGGGTTTGTTTGAGGACAGTGTTCCAAGTGAGAAACTAGAGTCACGTTTCATGATGACGAAACCAGCAGCCACAATCATGTCAAATTTGGAAGAAGTAGCAGTGACCGAAGATTTTAGAGTTTTAAAGAAGTTAGATGGGACATTGTTGATACAAGGGAGGAATGGTAAGTTAGCCATAGACGCAGAGATATTCGAGTTTGCACCATCGTTGCACATGGTGGAGGTGAAGATGTTGTCTGGGGACACAGTAGAGTATCATAACTTTTGTGATAAAATGTAAAGCTTTCATTGAAAAGATACAATCTTGATATGAAAAGATGAAGGATGATCATCATTTCATCGCAAAGAAATATAGTTCTTGAAGCTTAGATCAGTGAATCAAATAGGGCTTTGTATACATATGATCAAATCTGTTCTATGTTGGATCATTTTAAAATGACAGCTAAAACAAGAACAAATAACCCATGGATGCCAATTAATACCCTTATGAGCAACAGCAAACAGATTCAAAGATTTAGCATCAAGAAACCGATAAACAAGATAAAAAAGAGTAACAAAATGCAATAAGATCATACCCTTTTAACACCCGCTTCTTGATCCATCGGTATCAGAAAGCAAACTTGACGATTCACCAGAAGAACCCGACAACATCAGAGGCTGCAAACACGGTCTGAGCTCACGCTCACAAAACTCTTCATATTCCTTCCTGTCCCCTGATTTCTTTTAACTTCTACAACCCTTAAATCACGTGTTAATTCAAAAATCTCAACTGTGATTACCAACGGGCCTTTAACCCCTTCTTTTGACCCTTCTAAAGTAACCCTGCAATCTTTTCTCCTGATCGAAAAACCAACCGCTTTAGCCATTTTTTCCAGTTTCAATACAATGCTAGAAACCGAAGCTCCCACCACAAATCTCGACTCTTCACTCCCATCCTCAAACAGTCCTGAAAGGCTAAAACCAGGCGAAAACGATATCAAATCAAACGCATTTAAACTCAAAGGTCTAGCCAACCTAAGCGACCGCCTTCCTCCCTCAACCTCACCTTCCGATTCACCCAACGACTGATCCGAACCATACTCAACAATCCCATCTTCCCCCTCCCCCTCCCCATCTTTCACACTACAAACCTTATCATCCTCAAGATAAAACCTAACATACTTAAACCCTTTCTTAAACCACTTATCCTCCATAATCTGCGGTATACTAATCCGCGTCTCGGGATTCGTATCCAGCATCCGCTTCAACAGCCTCGACAACTCAGGCGAAAACCACCTCGGCCGCCTAAACTCGCCTCGGTAAATCTTCTGATACATAACCATAACATTCTGATCCCTAAAGGGTAAATAACCAGCCATCAACACAAACAAAATCACACCACATGCCCATATATCCACCTTAGCAGCCTCATACCCTTTCCTCCCTAAAACCTCAGGTGCAACATAAGCAGGCGTCCCACAAAACGTATGAAACAACCCATCCCCTTTAATCTGGTCACTAATCGCACTTAAACCAAAATCAGACACCTTTAAGTCACCCTCTTCAGATAATAATATGTTTTCAGGTTTTAAATCTCTGTGAAAAACACCACGTGCATGGCAAAACCCTACTGCAGAAATAAGTTGTTGGAAATATTTACGTGCGACTTCTTCTTTTAACCTGCCTTTAGCGACTTTAGTGAAGAGCTCGCCGCCTTTAACGTATTCCATGACGAAGAATATTTTGGATTTGGTGGCCATGACTTCGTGGAGTTGGACGATGTGTGGGTGACGGACGCGGCGAAGGATGGAGATTTCTCGTTTGATGTGGGAGATGAGGCCTACTTTAAGGATCTTGTCTTTGTCGATGACTTTAATGGCGACTTGTTCGTTGGTTTTGAGGTTGCGTGCCACGTAGACTTTGCCGAAGCTGCCGTGGCCGAGGACGTGGCCGATTTCGTAGCGGCGGAGAAGGAGGTTGTTGGCTTGGGTTCTTGTGGTTGTGGTGGTGGGTTGTGGTGGCATTATGGTGGTGGTAGGTCAGTAAGTGGAATTATTATTATAATATTAATAGGTCAATTGATGGGTGAAAAGATATGATGTGATGATTGATTATGTGGGATGTGTGAAGCGGTGCAGAGGTGAAACTGATCGTGGAAGCTCTGTTGGTGGTGAATAATGGGTCCTGTAACATAAGAATAAAGAATAATGTTATTATTGATTTTTTTTTATTAATATTAATATGGGTTGTCTTTCTCGACGATTCTAATAACATGTATATTATTATTGATTTTAATTTTTTATATTAGAGGAGGTTATTCGAAATAATGGTTGTGTCTAGTAACGTCATGTGATAAATTATAAAAATAAAATTAGATGATTATGTTTTAGGCTTTACGGTATGCTTTGTGGGCTCAGCCTAGTATCATAAGTCATAATCATAACAAAATAATAATAGTTAAAGATATGTCTATCAAATCTTTTAAAACTAATCTCGTATCTTGTCTAAATGTGAATGTATGTCCCATACATAATATTTCGGTTTCAAGTTTACATATCGGGTTTGAATTTGATTGTGATGCCTAATTTGAAATTTGAATTCAGATTGGTTGATAAACACCCTTTGTATAGATATGATAGGTATTTGAGGATGCAAATAAAAATCTTAATTAGTTATGAAAAGAGATACAAATATTATGTCATTATTAACAAAAAGAGTATAGTATTATTATCATTCATGTAGTTTAGTCATTTTACCACTTTCATACATGATTCTTTTTCCACTTATGGGTTTTGATTGATTAAGTATTTTATAAAATGTCTGAATAGTTAAGTGTTAAATTATTAAGTTGGACTTTTTAATGGTTAGTTTTCTTGTCCCATATTGGTAGGAGAATCTCAACAAGGTTCAGTCTAATTCAATGCTTAATGGTTTAGCAATATTTCAATTCTTAATGGTTTAGCTTTAACCATTTAAGTTGAAACAAATGTGTTAAATGATTTAGAGCCTCATGAAAAGACTTACCAAACGACCAAGTCTTAGGTTTTAAAATCTTGTTATTTTAATCTAACTTGTTAACTCCATCCAAATTTTAGCGTTAAGTGAGGGGTGTATTTGTCTTTTAAATATTTTTTTATTAATTTTTATACATGGTAAGACTATATAGTGTGCCTCCTTTTTCCTCTACCTCCCTCAAGTGCGACATCAGCGTCAAATCATTTCCCCTATTTTATCCCCTAAAGTTTGAAAATGGTATTCCCTCAATCCCCCTTCATTTTTTATTACATAAAGTTTGACTAAAAATAATAGTAATAATAATAAGCCAATCAAATCACTCGGTACCAACGGTGGGATTTCCCCGTTTCCCCAAAAATAAATCGAGGGGGGCGGTGTTTTGTTCAGGGAAAAAGCCACATAAGGTCCCCGAGTTCTTTCACCGAAGGCACACCATAAAGTCTAAAGAGAAACATACCCAAAACTGCCTGCCTCCTTTTATTGGTTGTCCGTCAGTAAGACCACCGGTGAAGCTTCAACTGCTTCCGCGAGGAACGAATTAAACCACCAATAATCGACTCACCCTTTCCGTTCCGATCAGATCTATCCATGTCGCAACCGCCTTCTCAGAGGTCACCGGTTTGAAACAGATCTGAACCATACTCCGCTTTGACTCGAATCATCATCTTCCACCTAACACTCCTCGTCGGCCACCACCACCAAACTCCGACTGGTATTTCAAACAAGTCATCCAGGCACTAGATAGAGCAGTGGTTGAAGAAATTAAAAATTACAAGGATTGGGACATGTGGTTCAAATTTAACATTATTGAAAAATTGTAATTTGGTTGGTGTAATGGTTGGTGTCTTTTATTTGGTTTGGTGTACTGCCGTTTTATTACCTCTGTTGTTGGGCCGCTCTCTTCATTAATATTATGAAGTCTCTTTTGCCTGTGAGAAAAACAAGTTAAATGGGACAAAATAAATACCCTTTTAGTTAATAGAATAAATAAATATAGTTAGTGAAATTGACAAAATATTTAAACCATAAGGACCTAGACGTAGAAAAATGAAACATTTTATATGAAAATGATAGTAGTGACTAAAACACATGAACGGAAATAACAGTTTACTCTTAAAAATAACAGTATATAACTATTTATATACTTAAAAGTTTCTTTTAGGCCGTGGGGTATATAACTCTCCCCAATTTCTTCATCACTCGCTTTTCTCTATTTCACTCCATATCGCCCCCCAAAGAAATGGTTTAACAGCATAGCTCCAACTAACCCTATTTTTAGTATTTTTAGTGGTTTTAGTTTAAAAAAGAAAGAAAAAAATTAATTATATAGTTTAATATCCCGTTAACACGTTAATAAATAACCTATTTAACGCCCCTTAACAAAATAAAAGAGTGGTGTGCAATGCCAGTTAACATGTCATGTCACTCTTAACTCCTCATATGTTAGGGTACACCCCAAGGCCTTAGACCATTAGGTGTGGAGGAGGCCCAACTTCCATGCCTTGCCTCCACCTCAGCTGCCACGTCAGCGTGGGGTAGGAGAATCCATGAGATGATGCTCCTAGGGGTGTGAAGGAGGCCCAACACCATTTAATGCTATTTCCTTTTTTTTTTTTTTTTTTTAATTAAATAATATTAATGTTACAATAAAAAAGTTAATATTCTAATATTAATATTAAAAAGTTAGCCATGTCGTCGGCTATACGTGAGAACAATCTTCTACTCATTCGGAACCGACGCCTAAATAATTCCGCCGAGTATAAGGGTTCGTCGGCAAAATAATCGGCCACCAATCTATCATGGGCACCTACACATATTTACAAAAAATATAAACACACTAAAAATCCACAATATATTTACAAAAATATAAACAAAATAAAATTCCAAAATGTTTAAAAAAATAAATATAATACTTACCCTCTCGGTCTCTATTTATAGCCGCTTTCCTAGTTCGAGGTGGCGAATCGACTTCATCTCCTTGCTCCTCGGCAATAATCTGCGCCGCTTGCCCCACGATGTTTATAACAAAATTTACGGCTTCGTTTGTAGATGACGAACCCGAAGAAGACGAAGACGTCGTAGAAGATGATAACGACATGGTTGTTTGAGGGTTTGTATTTTATAAATATAGTGAGAGTGTTTGAGAGATTTTATAAAAGTGGGAGAGAGTTTTTAAAAATTGTGGGGAAGAATGTGGGATTGTTTTGGTTTAAATATTGTTTGAAATTTTTTTTTTTTTATTAATGGTCCCAACGGTCAAAAACGTGGTCCCCACCTTTCAAACCGGCCCGGCTTCAACGGTCTTGCCTATGCCGCCCCCCACACCCACTGGTCTTATAATTGCTCTTAGATAACCATCGGTCAATGATGCTCACTACTCAGATCATGTTTAGTGTCATTCTGTCAATGAGTCAATTCCCAAATTACAAGTCCACGCCTTCACAAACATACAAAAATAGACACGATAACCGTCTTGCTATGTTATAATTTTATTTATCTCAAGTAAATGTGCTATAAAAATTGAAATTACATAGTGTAAACCCCAATTAAAATTTTTGCATCCTAAAAAGCATATTTCTTTCTTGGGTCAGAAAAACATGGACCGACATTGAAGCATGACAGCCCAGTGCAGCCATTAAATCAAGGGCCTAGACGGCTTGGCCCCTATTTTTCAGGAACATTAAGTTGGGCCTAACATTGGATCTTGGAGACTGGAGTGGAGCCTATACAAACATTCCATTTGGTATCGGTTTTAATCACATCGCAATGTGGGATTACATTAAGTTTTCAAATTCTTTGAAGTTTACATGTTTTTTTTTTTCTTATTTACTGGAGGGGGCCACCGGGCCAGCCCCCTAATATTTGGGTCAGAAGTGTTAAATATAGCCTATTTAGTTTAGACAGGTGGTGTTTGTTTTTTTCCCTAGAAGTACTTTTGGCTTCTTTTGTCTGCGTCGAGCAGACGTGGGCAGACGTTTAGGGTCTGCAGATTGTTTGTTTTTTGGAAGGCCTTTTACTAAAAAAGGTTTTCCTGACCTATTCTTGGTGCAAACATGTACACAAGTTTTCCAACCTCTTCCCACCTTTTCTCCCCTTACCCCTCCTCTTTTCTTCTCAGATTATATTATGTTCTTCATCTTCTTCACCTTCTCCATTCTTCTCCTTCCCTCCTCCTCCTCCCCCCTCTACTCCACCACTCCTCCTCCCCTCTCCTTCGCCGCCACCGCCGCTCCTCCCTCATCCTGTCCCGTCGTTGTCACTCCTCCCCCTCCCCCTCCCACCACCGCTCCTCCTCCCCTCCCGCTACCGCTCCTCCATTATCCTGTCCCGTCGTGTCACACCTCCCCCTCCCGCCGCCCTCCTCCGTAGTCCCGTCGCTTCTGCTTTCTTTTTTTTTCGTTGAAATGCAATAAGTAACGTTGAATTTAATAACTCCATTAATTCTTATGGTTGTCAAGTGTTGTTGAAATGGGTTTTTTTTATTCGCGTCTGTTTGTTTTTTTTTTTTTTTTTTTTTTTTAAATGGTTTTCAAGTGTTGTTGAAGGTTGGTTTTAAGAGTAAACTGCACGGATGGTCCCTGTGGTTTTCCCAAATTTAAACTCTGCTCCTCAGCCTTTCGAAATTACACGTATGGGATTTGTGGTTTGTATTTTGTTTCATCGATGGTCCCTGACTTGGATGGAGGTTGGTTTTAAGAGTAAACTGCACGGATGGTCCCTGTTGGTTCATGGTGGTTGTGGTGGGTTATGGTTATGGTGGGCTGTGGTTGGTTATGATTACGGTGCAGACGTTAATAAACAAACAATTTTCTTTTTGTAAACTGCAGACCTTTGGTCCACCTCTTCTCCTGCAGAGGTCTACAGATGTGGTCTGCAGACTGCAGACGTCACCATAGTCTTAGATAGAGGTGAACATGTTGGGTTTTTTTTTTCACAAATCAGTTTGGGTTTGAAAACCGGTTTTTGACTTTGACCAGTTTCAAACCAAACCTGTTTCGGCTTGAAACCGGTTCGTTTCCATCCCGGTTGGTCGGTCACGAATAATTTTTTTCTTACCCGGTTTCAGTTCCATTCCTGTTTATGTACGCACCTTTTAAAATCGTATAAGCTACATAAATTTAACTTTTATTAACTTTTATATTTTTTAAACAACAAAATTGAATTTGAATACAAAGGAAAACATAATTTTATTTTTTGTTTATGGAATTTTTGTTCTTAAAAATGTTTCTGTTCGATTTCAGTTTTTCCGGTTCCAACTGGTTTTAAGCGGTATCGGTTTTTGTTTGGTTCCGGTTTGTGCATCGGTTCCGATTCATTTGGCCGGTTTTAGCTTGTTTTCGGATCAGTTTCACTTTTTATATTTATTAGTACCGGTCTTTGTTCTGCTCAATTTTACCAGTTTCAGTTATGAACCAGTTTGTTCATCTCTAGTATTAATTGTTACTACCTCCGTCCCACTAGAAGTGTCTTGGTTTGAAAAACACAAAGTTTTAGGCATATTAAATGATTGTTTTTTTTTGCTTGCCATGTGACAATAATACCCTTGTCATAACCCATGACCTCTTGGTCTAGTGGTATGGTGTCCCCCCTCACAAATGTAAGGTTGTGGGTTCAAATCCTTGCAAATGCAAGGTAAGGTGGAATAAAGGTGTAATAAAAATTTGTCGTTTAAAAAAAAATACCCTTGTCATATTTTGTTAAAAAAAAAAAAACCCTTGTCATATGTGGGTCCATCATGTTCTTTGTTTATTTTAGTTGTGTTTTTAAGGGTAAATTTGAAAATTAACTAATAATTTTTTAAAGTGGACACATGAAATGAGACAAATAAAAAAGGGAATATGAACACTTCTAATGGAATGGAGGGAGTACTTGTTTGTGGTTAGGATCCAATAGCCCAAATGTAAGTTGTGGTTTTCAAAGCCCAAAACAAATACAATGTTTGTTAAGGTGGTCGCTCCTAAATGGTGGGGGCTCAACCCTATTATTAGCAAAATGAAGGATTTAGACTATCCGGAGTGGGGGGAAAGAGGGGGATGAAGCGCTATGTAGCACTTGTGGGACCCATGTGGGGGGGGGGGGGAATTATGGGGAGTGAAAGGGGGGAAGAGGGGGTGGGGGAAGGAAATAATATTATATTGTGTTAAAGTTAAAAAAAAAAAAAAAAAAAAAAACTGACCAATCAAAGCAAGACACATCATCCCACCCAAGTGCCCCACGCCAAGTGACTGCCCCCCCCCCCCTCCCGCCCCCTCCCGCGCCGGTATGGCGGTGGTGTTCCCCCCCTTCCCGCCCCTCTCCCGCCCTCCACTCCGGATAGACTTAGAAGTATGTTAGTTTTTTCGTTAAAAATTTTCGATCATACATAATTAATTATCTCTTTGATCGTAAATTATGGTTGGATTTGCAGAAAGTGTATTTATGCTTGGAAATGTTCACGATCTAATCCCTAGACTTTTATGCATATTAACATTGAGACTTTGGAGTTTGGGCATGCATATTTAAAGTTTCTTTAGAAAAATAAAGGCAACAAAAAGTACCAACTTAACATCGATCCTTTGTAACTTTATTGATTCCTCAATGAAGGCATACAATGTACCATGTTGGAAATATCAATAGGTAACCTTAGCAGAAAAGTTACTACACATGTAAGTTGTCACCGGTGATCATGTGTTAAATATTGAGGGAGAGTTAATGTTGGTAGGGTATAACCGTTCAGTAGGAATCAATTAATGTTGAATGAAGTAGAATTATTGTTGATGGTGGTTACTGATTACATGGTTAAAAGATTCTATTGTGCTTTAATGTTCCTCTTAAAAAAAAACGTTATAAGTGATTAGAAATATGATAAGAAGTGATGTGATACTTCATATTTTAGCTTAACAATTTGTTTTCATTGTTACTCCCTAATAGTTTTTTGGTTCAATTCAATAAGAGATCATTAGTCGTTGGTGATTAATTTATGTTCAAATCAAGTTTTGATTTTTCATATGTTTATCTTTGGTGTTAGGGAATAGGGATGAATAAATTTCTTTGTTGTTTCTGCGCATCAAATGACGAACATAAGTGTCAAAGTAATCCTGAGGCTCCTAAAGTCGCGTGTCTTAAGAGGTTTTTTTTTTTTGTTGAACAATTCTTAATATCCATGATATTGCTCTTTAAGTAACATCAAATCGTTTACTTAAGACATTTGTAACAAATAAACATATGAAAACAAAACGCAATTGCAATTAAATATCGAGTATAATCTGTTAAACGAGTTAAATTTCATCCAAAATTTATTTGAGAGAATATACATAAACAATTAGTTTATCAACTGAAGTTTAAATCCTCTAATTAAAAAAAAAAGCTTTCTTTAAAGGCCAATTAACTCTGTAATGATTTAATATAAACTCATTATCTTTCATGTACTCTGGTAACTCTTCAAAACTCATCAATGGGTACCCAATTTCTGTCTCTGTTTCGATCTTTGAACTCTTGATCGATGATTTGTTCATGTTTTGTTTGGATTTCCTCATTCGAACAGACCCTTTATTCGAATTCATGTTTCTTGAATATGTAATCAAGATGATTTGTGCCTCTCTTCCACCTACACACGGCCGTCCCTGAGATTTCAAGTGCCTGGGCCAAGCCGCGAAACATGTGCCCCTTAGTTTTAGATATTAACGAAATAAATTACGTAAACTATATTTTTAAAACGACGATTAAAGTAATATCAAATTGATGAATCAATTTTTCACAGTTAATTGTGTCCAACAATATGTTTTCGATAGCTATCATCGCCAATCCGTGAAGATTTTTTTTTTTTAACTTAGGTGTTTTGAGCATAGGGCGAGCAAAAAACCGGAACCAACATTAAAATAAGAGGATAAGCGATTACTTCTAAGTTATTGTTATCTTAACCTAATAAAAACTAGGGTGACACCACTGTAGGCGTTTTTTCTTTATACATTGGCATATTCTAATGTCTATAATACCCCCATCTTTTCTAATATTTACACCCCAACATCATCCTCAAAATAACCCCTTTTTATACCTTGTAACACCGACACTATGCACAGATCATTAAGATGAATTCTATTCCACTGTCCGCCACTGTCGCTGGTCACAGTGCCCTACTGGAAATTGGGCCCGGGCCGGGAGTCCTCCCCGCACCCTCTCAAAACCGGCCATGCACCTACACCCCTACCGTTCCGATCCGCTACCCCTCCGGCTCTGTCTCTCCCTCCGCCTCCCAACGGTTTCTTTTCTTTTGAATCCCTCACTCGTCGCTTTCCATTCCCATTCGACCATTTGTTTCCTTCATTCGCCCCTATTTTATAATATATAATCCCATTCGACCTTTTAAACCCCATTCGTCCTTTTTAATTTCGTATCCGACCCTCAACCAGATTTCCTTCGAACCTTCTATATCTCGTTCAAAACTTTTTATATAATAATAATAATAATAATAATAATAATAATAAAACTGGTGAGTTTTATTTATCTACAAACCTAAATAAATCTTGTATTATTGGTCAGAGGTCCATGGCCTAACCGTCCTTAGCGCGCTGAAAAGTCGGCAACCGCGGGTTGCCGACGAATTGTCTTGGTGGCGTTTGTATCTCATTAAATCCCCACTCATCTCGAGTCGGGTTTGCTTGTCATGCCTTCTGCGAGTCGGAGGCGTCGTCGATCTCCTAAGGCGGCCACACCTAGTGTCGCTGCAGAAACACATGCGTGCCCGTTTAAAGTTTTTTCACACTTGCCAGTTCGGTGCATCTGGTAGCTCCCGGCTGCTGGCCCACATTAAACGGGACCATCTAGGTTGGGATGACGGTAGAGCAACTCTGCGTAATGCAGTTTCTGAGGATAGTGCCCTCTTTGAGGAGGTGGGTCAGGCCCTGCGGGGTATTAATCAATGGTTGTGTGCACGATGCATGTCCCTGCATGCTCTCAGTAGAGGATGCCATCACGAAGATGGAGTCACGAAGTTTTCCCATGACACCGGGTGTGTGGAGGACTTTATTGTGGGGATTCCTAAACCTCGCACAAACTTGGTCCACAGCCAACTAGAACTTGGTCAAACGGTAGCTGTGGATATCGGGCTTCTAGAACGCCTTTTTTGCTTTGCCAATAACAACTGTTAAGAGCATCCCGCCTTCCTGTAGGCTGGCATTTGCCCATGCATTAACTGGGACCTTGCGCAAGGTGGTGGCTAACCCTGGATCTGTGGAAGCCTGGGTGGCGCTTTTGTTGTTGCCTCGGTGCACGTTGCGGGTTATTCGGCCGACTTCTAGGCAAGAACGACGGTCAGGAAATCGTAAGTCCTTGCAGTGCAATAGTATCATGCGGGCATTGGCTATCTGGAAAGATGGGGCTGGGCTAGGGGAGCTTGCCATTTCCCTTCTCGAGCAGTCTCTAGAAGGATTGGCTGGGAGGGCTTCTATCCAACCAGCCTCTGAAAACGGCGACTGTATTAAGCAATGTCTGCGGAAGGTGGCGGATGGTCATTTTACGGCCGCGGTAAAGATTTTGTGTTCCTCTGGGGTAGCACCCTTCGGGGATGCCACTTTGAAAGCGCTTATCGATAAGCATCCCATCGTGGATTCCCCCGCCTTGCCTCATGTCTTACCCTCTGAAGGTGCCCTACAAGTTGATGTTGAATGTGTGCTAGGAAGTATTAAATCATTCCCCAGAGGGACTTCTTGCGGGAGAGACGGCCTTCGGGCACAACATATTTTAGATGCGCTTTGTGGTCAAGGTTCTTCGCCACCCTCTGACCTCCTGGTGGTTATTACCGAAGTGGTTAACCTTTGGTTGAGGGGGCTTTGTCCGAGGATCCTAGCGGAGTTCATCGCTTCGGCCCCCTAACCCCGTTGCTAAAACCTGACAATGGGATCAGGCCTATCGCAATTGGGGCTATCTGGCGGAGGTTAGTCTATAAAGTTGCTATGCGTAAGGTTGGGAAGGAGATGGCGACTTACTTGGGGGATTATCAATTTGGAGTTGGGGTCTCGAATGGGGCGGAGGCCATTCTTCACAGCGCAAATAGGTTTTTAAATGCATCCCACGACAACGGATCGCTGGCCATGCTCACTGTTGATTTTTCAAACGCTTTCAACTTGGTCAACCGTACACATCTCCTACATGAAGTTAGTGTTCACTGCCCATCAATCTACCCCTGGGTCCAGTTTCTTTATGCTCAACCTGCAAGACTATACGTGGGTGATACTTGCATTGGGGCCTCCACCGGGGTCCAGCAGGGGGATCCTCTGGGACCGCTCCTGTTCGCGCTTGTCCTGCACCCACTAGTTCTTCGTGTGGAAGAATGCTGCTCCCTCCGCTTTCATGCTTGGTACTTAGACGATGGTACGATTATGGGGGAGGCAGAAGAAGTGGCCAAAGCCTTGGAGATTATTCAAAACGAGGGGCCGAATTTGGGGCTTGCGCTTAATGTTAAGAAATCGGAAGTCTTTTGGCCATCGTGCAATGGAGCAAAAAGGAAACCTGGATTGTTCCCTGATGACATTGGGAGACCGGAAAGGGGTGTGAAACTCCTCGGGGGGCCGTAAGCCGAGATGGGGGCTATATTAGTTCATTGGCGGTTAAAAGAGCTCGACGAGCTGTGGATCTGATGGGTCTTCTTGAAAAGTTGCGGGATCCCCAAAGTGAACTCCTTCTGCTCCGTTCTTGCATGGGGGTCTCTAAGCTACTATTTGGTCTTCGGACGTGTCAACCGGACTTTGTTACTGAAGCCGTATCTATTTTCGACAAGGGGCTACGTGAGGCGGTTGAAGATATTGTCGTATGTGGGGGGCAGTTTTTTGGGGATTTTCAATGGCGGGTGGCGTCCTTGCCGATATGTTCAGGAGGGCTTGGGCTCTGTTCGGCAGAGGACGCAGCTGCGTATGCCTTTGTTGCCTCTAGGGTGCAGTCCTGGAAGTTGCAAGACCACATCTTAAGGAGCAGTGGCGTTGTGGGGATTGACTCGGATTACAAGCTAGCGCTGGACATTGTTTGCAACTCTCTTCCTGACCTTGACCTGGGCGGTTTCATGGATAAAGACACCGCCCCCAAGAAAGCCCAAAAAACCTTGGCGAGTGCATTTACCCAGAAAACCCTTCACAATATGGAAGAGAAGTTTGGTATGACCCCTCGTCAGAAAGCGGTGTTCGAATGCCTCAAAGGGGCACATGCTCAAGATTTCCTAACTGTCCTCCCGATCGATGGGCTCGGGCAGCATATGTCAGCTATCGAATACCGGGCCATCTTGAAGTATAGACTTATGATCCCTATGTTCCCTGTTGACGAGTCATGCCCGATTTGTAAGAAAACTTGCTTGGATAAATTTGGGGAACACGCCCTACATTGTAAGGAACTGCCGGGATTTAAGTACCGACATGACTTAGTGAGGGATGCCCTGTGGGATGTTTTGTGGAAGGCTGGGATCTCAGCTAAGAAAGAAGCCCCAGTTAATTTTCTGACGGACCCACTAGACGAGCGGTCCACCTTACGACCAGCGGATGTCCTTGTGTTCGGATGGGCTCAAGGTAAGCATGCGTGTGTTGACCTCACTGGGGTGTCCCCTCTGGTGGGGCTTCGGGATGTAGGGTTCGTAGCGGGACAAGCAGTCTTGAAAGCTGAATCAAAGAAAGTCGCTAAACACGAAAACGCTTGCCTGGAAAACCAGCATGTCTTCGTACCCTTCGCTTTTGATACCTTTGGGGGCCTTGCCCCCGAAGCCATCCAATTTCTAGATCGGGTACAAAAGGTGGCACATAGTAATTGCTCGACAGCCAGGGACTAGAGTTTTATTTTTAATAGAGTAGGTTTTGCTATCCAAAAGGGGGTGGCGGCGCAGCTTGTTGCCCGCTTACCAGCCGTCCACTTGTAATGTGTTTGTGGGTTTATCGTTTGAAAATAAAGGTGAAAATGGTATCTTAAAAAAAAATTATATTTATAATTAACACAACTTTATTTATTACATTTATAATTAACATTGCTTTATTTATTACATTACTTTTTTTTAAAAGGCAAACAAATTTTATTTCATAAAACCTGATTAACAATACATTAATCAAGGAGAGGCATACAACCCACCAAGATTACAATCAAACCCTCAAACATATAAGGTTAAAACTACACCAATCCTCCCCTGATAGGCCAACCACATTCACCCGGCTCTTTAGCCATATGAAGCCATAGCTCTTTATGTCCTCCTGCAATCTAGAAACATTAAGTTGTTTTCCATTAAATACAAGTTCATTTTGCCATAGCTCTTTATTTATTACATCTATCTATACATCTAATAAAATAAAGTGACACATGGCACTCCTATGTTGCACCTTCATTCCTCTCTCTTCCCATATTTTGCCATGTGTCTCAACCTTATAATTTATAAACTTTTTTTTTTAAATCGAAAATCATTTATTAATTTAGTCAAAATCGGTCAATGTGTTTTAATAACTTTCCTAAACATTATTTTGGTAATTGAATGATTATTTTGGTAAAAATTGGTCAAGCATATTATCATTCCTAAAAAACTAATAATCCTCATAACAAATCATTCTCCATCCTCTTCTAAATCTTAAAAAATCAAACGAAGCAACCGATCATTCTCCATCCTTGGCGATCCTTCTTCAAGGTATTATCATTCCATTCTCCTGTAACACAATCATTGTTCGTCTATCGCCTCTCCTACGTTTCTTTCTTATTTCATCTATGTTTCTTTCTGATATCGTTATATCTTCATTTGTTTTTGGCGATTAATGTTTTTGTGTCTTTATTTTTTTTACCGATTTTAATGATTTAGGTTTCAATCTGTATGTATTGTGTGTTATTGTGGATCCAAGGCGTAAAGACGGCAATTTAAAGGAAAATAATCAATGGTTTGTTTAGTGCAAGTGTTAATTGGTTCACATTCGTTTATATTTGATCATGGTAAAGAAGCCTACTTTTTTTTTGTATGTATCGTATATCCATTTGTTTCAGATTTGTACCCAAGCGACTGTTGCTTACATGCTTCTGATATCAAGGTTTGATTTTTGATTTTGAAATCTTTAGTTAGTTTTTATAATCAAATAGTTTGTTTGAAATTTTGTTCTTGGGCTTGATTTGTCTTTTGTTTGATGTTTCATGTTTGCTTATTTATATGAATTAATTTTTTGAATAATGTCATTTTATTTAGATTTTCAGGTAAGCACGTATGGAAATGTTTCGTATGCAAATGTATGGACAATGTTTGAAAACCTAAAAAAGAATAAATATTATGATCTTTCTTGATTTTTATACAGTTACCTATTATCTAAATATATTCATGCTTTCATCATTTAATACACAAGTTTTTTCATCTCGATATACAGGATGGGCGATTATTAGCTTCAATCCCAGCGACGGTAAAACCTCACGGTAAGAGTTTCTAATCTTTTTTATTTAGTTGCTCATCAATATTTCCCATGCTCATGTTATTGATTACCATTTCATTAATAACCTTTAAAACAAAATTATTAATCATATATAAATATATTTACATTTATAAACAAAGTTAAATTTGAATTTTTTTCATCACAATTAATATGCCTATTTTTCATTTGAATTACTTTATTTTTAAACATTCAAAATAATTTTTTTTTAGAAAATCCTGTTTTTAAAATTAAAGACATTTAAACACAAAATAAATGCTTAATTCTTTGATTTGTCACATTACTATTTTTTAGCGTATAATTAGCAATTATCATGGTTTACACAATATTGGGAAACATCTAATGTTAATAATTATGATTACCATTTCATTAATAACCTTTAAACACAAAATTATTAATCATATTTAAATATAAATACACTTATAAACAAAGTTAAATTTGAATTTTTTTCATCACAATTAATACGTCTATTTTCATTTGAATTACTTTTTTTCAAAAATTCAAAATCAAAATTTAAAAAAAATCCGGTTTTTTAAAATTAAAGACATTTAAACACAAAATAAATGCTTAATTATTTGATTTCTCACATTACTATTTTTAGCGTATAATTAGCATTTATCATGATTTACACAATATTGGAAACATCCCATGTTAATAATTATGATTACCATTTTATTAATAACCTTTAAACACAAAATTATTAATAATATATAAATATAAATACATTTATAAACAAAGTTAAATTTGAATTTTTTCATCACAATTAATACGCCTACTTTCATTTGAATTACTTTATTTGTAAACATTCAAAATAATTTTTTTTTAAAAATCCGTTTTTTAAAATTAAAGACATTTAAACACAAAATAAATGCTAATTCTTTGATTTGTCACATTACTATTTTTAGCGTATAATTAGCAATTATCATGGTTTACACAATATTGGTAACATCTAATATTAATAATTATGATTACCATTTCATTAATAACCTTTAAACACAAAATTATTAATCATATTTAAATATAAATACATTTATAAACAAAGTTAAATTTGAATTTTTTTCATCACAATTAATACACCTATTTTCATTTGAATTACTTTATTTTCAAACATTCAAAATCAAAATTTAAAAAAATCCGGTTTTTAAAATTAAATACATTTAAACACAAAATAAATGCTTAATTCTTTGATTTTTCACATTACTATTTTTAGCGTATAATTAACATTTATCGTGATTTACACAATATTGGAAACATCTAATGTTAATAATTATGATTACCATTTCAATAATAACCTTTAAACATAAAATTATATAAATACATTTATAAATTTTTTAAACATTCAAAATCAAAATTTAAAAAAAAAAATCCGATTTTTAAAATTAAAGACATTTAAACACAACATAAATGCTTAATTCTTTGATTTGTCACATTACTATTTTTTAGCGTATAATTAGCATTTATTATGATTTACACAATATTGGAAACATCTACTATTAATAATTATGATTACCATTTCATTAATAACCTTTATACACAAAATTATTAATCATATATAAATACATTTATAAATAAATTAAATTTGAATTTTTCATCATAATTAATACGAATATTTTTATTTGAATTATTTTATTTTTAAACATTCAATATCAAAATAAAAAAAATCCGGTTTTTAAAATTAAAGACATTTAAACACAAAATAAATGCTTAATTCTTTGATTTGTCACATTACTATTTTTAGCGTATATGTAGCATTTATCATGATTTACACAATATTGGAAACATCTAATGTTAATAATTATGATTACCATTTCATTACCAACCTTTAAACACGAAATTATTAATCACATATAAATATATTTATAAACAAAGTTAAATTTGATTTTTTTCATCACAATTAATACGGCTGTTTTACCTTTTATATAATCAATTATGTATACTTATTTTTGGTAATAAATAGGGCTGTGCAACGGTTCAGAACCGGACCGAACCGAACTGAGCCAGACCAAACCGCGAACCGTTTATTCCAAAATATGAGAACCGGAACCGATAATTACTAAACGGTTCGGTTCCAGAACCGGGTGAAACAGTTCTCATGATTGGTTCTAGACCGGAACCACTTGTCAATAAAATCCTAAAATTAACATTAACAATTAAATAAAAAATAAACAAAAACAATGATTTTTTTTAAAAAAATTATCAACAGTTTGTGTTAAACATGGTTACTAAAAGTATAGCAGTTTACGTATCAAAATATGTTTTGTTCGGATCAGATCATTCTTTTTATACAGATTAAACGGGTCAGAACAAGCTGTGCTGATTGCCGACCATCACATAAGGCAATATCTACATTCCTACCTAGTAAAACAATTTAAAAGTGTTAAGAACTATAAAGAAGGAAACAACACATTCCATTTCAAACTAATAATAGAATATTTAAATATTTAATTTAATTCAAAACGGTTCTAACGGTTCTTAACCGACCCGTCGGTTCTAACCGGGAACCGATTATACCAAAATATGAGAACCAGAACCGGAACCTATAACATTAATTCGGTTCGGTTCTAGCGGTTCCGGATCGGTTTCACGGTTTTCGCGGTTCGGAACCGTTTATTGCTCACCCCTAGTAATAAAGTTTGTTTACCTATTCATTTTTTCATTTATTTTTTACACAACTTATTGTTACATCATCTCTGACTTAATTTCATTGGTTACTTTTAATTTAAAAAAATGGCTCCTATAATTTATAAGGCCTTAAAAGTCAAACGAGACTGTTTTCATTTTAACTTCTCATTTTTTTTAAAAAAAAAGCTATTATTTTGAAAATTTGTGCATTTGATCTTGAAGTCTAATTATAGCCTTCTTGTGTGTATCATTCATTCCTCTTAGTGGATGGTTACAGAAGTTTTATATCACAATTTTTTTAAGTTGACTTGACTGATCAAGATGAATGATTTAAACTTTTTTAAGTTGACTCGCTTGATTATACATTCATGTAATGGCAATGTAACTTGGAATACACATAACTAGGGTAAATTCAATAAGTTCTAATTACACTTTGCTAAGTTGTTTATATATATACTACTAGATCTCTATATAGTCTTATGTGTTATTATTGTTATTATTATTTTTTTGGGTTTTGTTTTCATAACCATCAATGTGAGAAGGAGTAGTAAAGAGAAGTAAAAAATTAGATTGAGCAAATGCACTCTGTTTTACCAAATGGTTGAAGAAACCAAATGGTAAGTTGTCTATTATTACATTGTTTTATGTTTGAATGATGAGATTGTTTATCATTGTTACATAATGTAGTCAAAGTAAGCATTACCTCAGACTATTATGTAATTACATTATTTTATATATTTAGATGTTTTATTTCAATTTTGTGAGTTACTATTATTTTGTTTCCTCTTTTTTTTAATTATAAATGGCAGGTCGTAAAATATAAAGAGTGCTATAAGCAATGTGGTGCATAGGTGGTCATGCCATAAATACACTACAAATATACAAGTACAATGTTATGTTAAATATGTTGTTGCTTTATTCATTTTTATACATTAGTAGCCATGTATACACTACAAATATCATGGACGCATCAGGTCTAATATGGTAATCATACACAGGGCCGGCCCTGAGCATGGCCCGGGTGGTCATCGGCTCAGGGCCCGACCCACAAATGGGCCCGAACTTTAAAAAAAATACATATATATATATATATTAAATTCTATATTTAGGATATATATTTGTGCTTTATAAACAAAAGTCTTGTTAGTGGAGTTGGAAAAACCATGCAAATTTAATGTAGAGGTCTCAAGTTCAAGCCTTGGCTCTAACACCATATTTAGTTTTTTTTTTTTTTTTTTTTTTTTTAAATTCATTCCTCTTTACAAAATTTTGGGCCAAATTTTTTTTTCGCCCGAGGCCCAAATTTTGTTTAGCATTCTCGGAGACGGCCCTGATCATACATTTTCAAGCATATTGTAATACATTAAAGAATTTTCCTTTTATTTCGTTTGCTTGGTAGTTAGAACTTTTTTTTCTTTTTAAATTAGCCTCATATGATTCATGTTCCTGTTCTTTCTACAGTGCTTGGCTATGTGAGTCTACGAGTTTTTTTTGTTATATTTTTAAGTCTTACACATGGGGCATTAGCGGTGTCATGTTGACTGTGTTATATGTTCGCATAAACGTTGTTAAGTTGTTTCTATACTTTATATTATTTTTTGGTTAGTAGGTTGTATGCATTAGAGGTACACTTTGTAAACGTTTTGTCCAATTATTCCGCTTAGCACTAAAGGTGGGTGTACCTGTTATGTTGTTGAGAAACATAGATCAACAAAATGGCTTGTGCAACAGCACGAGATTAAGAATCATGAAACTTGCAAAGCGTGTTATTGAATCCGAAATCATATAAGGTGGAAACATTGGTACCAAAACTCTTATTCCTAGAATAAATATGATACCATCTGATAACAAGATTCCAGTGAAGTTCCAAAGACGTCAATTCTCAATATCCGTATGTTTCGTAATGACCATCAATAAAAGCCAAGGACAGTCTCTATTGAAGGTTGGATTGTATTTAAGAGACCCCGTATTCTCACATGGCCAACTTTATATCGCATTGTCAAGAGTTAAAAGCAGGGCAGAGGTGAAATTACTTATACTATATAGTTATGGGAATGTCAAAACTAAAACAAAAAATGTGGTGTATAAGGAAATTTTTAGTGATAGAGTTAATTGTCAATTTAGTCACGGAGGTTTGTCAAAATTTGCCACTTTCATCTAAATCCTTTTTTTCGTCAATTTAGTCCCTGTGGTTTCATTTTTTTGTCATTTTAGTCCCTGAGGTTTGTCAAAAATTGTCATTTTCATCCAAATCTTTTTAGTCCACAGGGACTAAAATGACAAAAAAATGAAACCACATGGACTAAATTGACGAAAAAAAAGATTTGGATGAAAGTGACAATTTTTAACAAACCTCAGGGACTAAATTGGCATTTAACTCTTAGTGATATTTGAATAAAATTTGTATTCGTTGGTTTTAAATTTTAATAAAATATTTCTATTGTATTTTTCTTATACGTTATACTACTCCAAATAATTATACGTTGGTGAACCGCGTGTCCACGCGGGCAAATATCTAGTTACTATAATATAATGTTCAGTTTTCCATATGAAGCCATAGCTCTTTATTTATTACATTTTTTTTTTCGAACGGCAAATCACTTTATATGTAAATATAAAGAGCCAGCAAGCGGCTGAAAAACACCAAAGTACAGAGCGTACAAATCCCCAAAAAACGGAAAAAAAACAAAAACTACAGACACCCCTGAATATCAAAATCTAACCAACAGTCCCAAGCGGGAACCGGAACCTTCGAACGATGAGATAACCAAAGATAAGCGTCTTCTTTGATAAATTGGACCGTGTTATTAATGGGGATAAACTTGCCGTCGAAAATTTTCTTGTTTCTGGCTTCCCAAATCCTCCACACCGTGGCACAAGCAATGGTGTAGACTATACGTTTCCAAACCTTCGAGCCCGGGCACCCGAAAAGAACCTCCAGCAGGTTTCTAAGGTTAGCAGCCTCATTCGGATAAGGAATTCTCATCCACACGAAAACCTGCCACCATATGCATTTAGCCGTCAAACAGTTAACAACTACGTGTTCCACGTCTTCATCTTCAATGCCGCACCTTGCACAAGCCACATCCGGAATGGAGACTCCAACCTGCTGCAGCTGCAAACGAGCCGCAACCTTTCCAAGGACAGCTCGCCACACTAAAACATTGCATTTAGGAGGGACCCAGGAGTTCCACTTTATACAAAAATCAGCAGGATTGACCCCATCAGCAGCCGCAAATTCCCCTCTCACAGATTTGACCGAAAAGCCCACCCCTGTAGAATTGCCCCAAACCCAAACGTCCATACCCGTTCCCAAACCCGCCTGACCCAGCAGACGCTGCAGCTCCGCGTTACGGACAGAAAGATTACTCGGTAAAGTACCCCCTTTCCACTCCCAACCCCAATGTATCATGCCCCCCGGGTTCGTCAAGCACTCGGCAACCGAAGCATTCTTATCCGCCGCCTGCCCGTATAGATCAGGGAAGGACACCTTCAGAGTCGAGTTACCTATCCAAAGATCCTTCCAGAACCGAACGTTTGAACCATCACCCATTTTGACTTTAAGCCTCTCGCCCATCCGAATACCCACTTTGAATAATGTAACATTCGCAAATTTCTAATAAATTTGGAATAACATTTAGGGAAAAAATTGTAATACCCGAATTTTAATTTGGTAAAATAGTTAAATTGTTTTAAGTGTCAAAACTAATAACTAATTTTGCTACATTGGAAATTGAATGCATAACTAAAACGTAAAGCTCAAACCAATAAAAAAAAAGAACTAAATAGAAAGTTGTTAAGTTTTGATGTTAAATGGATTTTTTTTATAAACTCAACGGTTTATGAAACAAACAAAGTCAACATGCCAACCTTATGTATTATTTTCCTACACTACTCAAATCGGGTTCAACATGTTTCAACAAGTTTTTATTAGTAATAATTATGAGCATTTATATATTGAAACAACATTTTTTTTTATTGATACTTATGTTTGTTTGAAATTGTTTTTATGTCACCATAAATTCCATTTATTAACCTTGATCATTTGAAATATATATATAGACACACATGGGGGCATTATATTGGAAAAAAAAATCATTTGTTCACTATATTCCTGTCGCGGATTTCACCAATTTCTATTTGCATCTATAATTCTTCTTTGAGTTCCCAAATTTCTGAACAAGATTAGTAGTTATCCTACGCGTTTAAGGTCCAAGCATAATCCATTAGTTCTTGTTTTTTGACGAATTTGGAAGCTTAATCTTGGGTTCTATTTCGGTTTTATTTCTATAAATTGGATTAGCTACGTTGTGAGTTTTTCCGATTATTTTTGCATGATACATTATTCATATTTATAGATCAATAGCCCTCTATTTAGTTTGTTAATTATAGTGTCTAAGGGTTTCAATTGGATAATCTATGGTTTAGGTGTTCTAGATTATTTGGGGATTTTGATTTAAAAGTTTATAGAACTTTATAAATTCATAACTCACTCATTTCTTATACAAAAATTATGAAACTTGGTAGACTTGCTCCTATAACTGATTAGAAGTTTTAGAAATTATTTCGGAATTTATTGAGGCTGTTTAGTATTTTTAATTATTTTTATGATGCTTTAATCATGTTTAATTCATATAAAATCGTATTAAATGTATTTTAACACAAAAATTGGTAGAAACATATTTCATTATGTTAGAATAATTTTCATGTCATTTTTCTTCTATTTTGATACGGTTATATGTGTAATCTCATTTTATTTGTTAAATTAGTTTTAAAACAAATAATATTCATGTTAAATAGGTTTTTGTCACAAAAACTCTATAAAATTTATTGTGAGCCTTTTAATTAAGTAGATTGAGTTTTCATAGAAACTTTTACCTTTAAGAGTGTTTTGTGTTTTATTTTGATTTTATGTGGTTTTAATGATATTTAAATCATATAAAATTGAAATTTAATTATTTTAATATGAAAATTTGTCATAAATTATTTCTAATCATTAAGAACTGAAATAAAAATTATTGGCTCAGAAAACATTTATTTGTATTGATTTTTCCTATTTTTAATCATTTAAACATGATTTAATACCATTAAATCAGTTTTAAATATAAATAAGTTTATAAAAATTATGGGAAAATTATTTTCATTACTTTACATCAGAAAGTATCCATTTTCTATGAAAATAGTATTTTTGGATTGTGTCTTGTATTATTAGTCTTATTATGTTTAATTAGACATAATAAAACATTTATTTATTTGTACAATTTAAACATCTATTTTATAAATATTTTTTTTATAAAATAGAAATACTCTTATGGTTGAATGTCTTTATTAGCATTTGTTGGATCGATGTGTAACTCCTAGCCAATTATTTCAATATTTATGATTACTGTTTACAATAATTAATTTAAGTAATTAACTAAATTATTTTGTCCTAATTAGTCAAAACATATGTTTACCTAAATATTCAATTGGGAATAATTATATTACCTAAACAACATTTACAAACTTTTATATATTATTTTTGACGTACAACTTTTACATTAACGCGATTTATCATAAAAACTTTAATTCCCCAAATCGATTTAGCAAACCCTAATGCCTTAGACCCTAGATACTTTAGACTCTTAGACATTTCCTTATTAGTATTCTTATACATTATAGGTTGAATTCCTCGGAATTCCCATTACTTAGCTCACGATCGCTTAAGTTGGATTTTGATCACTTTCGCAAACTGTGAGTATATCTTTCCCCTTTTTACTGTTTTACTACTTTGGGGTGACTCATGTACCTATATATTAATCAAGTTTCAATTTCTTATACTTAATGCAATTCTCATGTGTGTTTGCTTTATGTTAATTGGTGTGTCTATGACTTGTCAAAATCATTAACCGCTGGGCGGCCTAGCTTTTCAATAAATAGTACTATGGTATACCCCCTTGAGACTCTGTTGAGAGAATCTTGGTCATTGTCTTGTTAATTCATTATTCAGTTGGTTAGTCATGTGTTAGTCATTATTCTCAGGTTTGGTTTTGAACGGATATTACTTATTACATAATTGCAAATGGTACCGCACATGAATTGCTAAACACTTTTCTACTATATATATTTAAACAGGGTATGCTCACCAATACAATTTTTGTATTGACCAAATTATTTTGTACATGTTTCAGGTTGTTTTGAGATGCATCCTTTAAGCTTTCGGATTTATATTTAGATTTTGATTCATTGTATTTCAATTTAGTTGACAGTTAGAATCGTTGTATTTCATTTCAATGTAATAAATTATTTAATCAATGTATTCAAATTTACACTTTAGTCCATGAGCTATTGAACAATCGTCACTACGTGACACCTCGATGTTTCCGCCATCGGTTGGGGTGTTACAAATAATTTCTCCTCGACACTACTAATATCCTTCCACACCCCAGCGACCCCCCTTTTAATCGGCACCATTTTATTGCAGGAATTGTTGGAATGAATAGCCGACACCACTTTGACCCAAAGCTGGTTAGGGTCGTTTTTGAAGCGCCACCACCATTTAGCGAGCATGGCAACATTGAAATCTTCGATCCCTCCCAACCCGAAACCCCCAAGCTTCTTTGGTTTTATCATCTTACCCCATCGGATCCATCTCACTTTGTTGGAATTCCCAGATTTTCCCCAGACAAAATCACGCCGTAGACCTTCAAGCTTTTTGAGGACACATTTTGGGGCATGAAACATCGAAAGGTAGTAAGAGGGTAGGCTGCCAAGGACAGCTTTGGCCAAGGTCGCACGGCCCGCAAGCGACAAATTCCTAGCCTTCTAGGAGGATAGCTTGTTGTTGAATTTGTCGATCACCGGTTGCCACATTTTTGCCTTCTTCATGTTAGCGCCAATCGGAACTCCCAAATAGACGAACGGGAAAGTACCAGCTTTGCACTTCAATCTCTTAGCCATTTTATCCACCTCTTGAGAATCAACGCCAACACCAAACAGATGACACTTATTGTAATTAACTTGAAGCCCCATAACAAGATTGATCCATCTTAACAACCGACTAAGGCACCGAACATTGTGTTTAGACCACTCGCGAATAAAAATTACATCATCCGCGTAACACATATGCGATAAGGTCGGGCCGTCGTTAGGAAGTTTAATCCCATGAAAATAACCACCATCCACGGCGCGTCTCATGAACATATTAATAACTTCCATAGCAAGGATAAATAAAACAGGAGAGATGGGGTCTCCTTGTCGAAGACCCCGCTTAAAGGGGAATTCATCGGTAGTCGCCCCGTTGATCAAACAGAACCCCTCCTCGAGACCAAACAACCCTTAATCCAAGACACCCATTTCTCAGGGAACCCCATGAGCACTAAGGTTCGAAACAGGAACTTCCAATTAACCGTGTCATAAGCCTTTTGGAAGTCAACCTTAAACAAAAGAACATGTCTTTTCGACTTCTTCGCCCAAGACACCGTTTCACTAATAACTAATGGGTTGTCAAGAATGTACCTGTCACCGATAAACGCAGATTGGTTGGGGGGAAATGAGAGCCGGCATCACCTTCTTGAGACGGTTCACAAGGGTCTTGGAGATGACCTTATAAATAGAACCCACCAGAGAGATTGGGCGGAAATCAGCCAACACTTGCGGATCCACCTTCTTAGGGATAAGGGCTATAAATGAAGCATTACAACCAATCGAGATAGAACCCAATTCGTAGAATTCCTCAAAGACCTTCAGAAATAAAGGTTTGAACGACTCCTAATATGCTTTAAAAAATCTTAATGTGAAGCCATCCGGGCCCGGGGCCTTACCACCGTCACATCCTTTAATAGCGGCCCAAATCTCATTGGACGAGAAGCGAACCACCAGATTAGAGCCCTGCTCATCCAACAGTTTTGGCAGCCCCGTGTCATTGAAAATCGGCCGTTGACGAATAGGCTCAGAAAAATGCTTTTTAAACCAACACTTAGTTTCGTTTTTAATACATGAGGGATCAGTAACCCATTTCCCCCGAAACTCCAGGTCATTAATCCTCCTTTTAGCCTTATTTACGTTAATTATCCCGTGGAAAAAAGAGCTGTTCTCATCGCCGTGTTTAAGCCAATTGACCCGGGCCTTTTGTTGCAAATCCTTCGCTATGCCCAACTGAAAAGCCTGAAGCTTCTTCCGAAGATCCACCCGCAGTTTTTTCTCAGTATCATTGAGCTGGGCAACCTCGGCTAGCTGTTCCAGATCCTCAATCGTTTGGACATCACAATCCGTTCCTTCTCATTAATCACCTTCACCATTTCCCTCCAAAGCTTGATATCCTTTTTAATTTTCTGGAGGATCCTGAGGAGTAGCAGATCCCCCTACCCTTGTGATCATTAGGAGCAACATTTTTCAAAACAATACCATCAAGCTCCGAAGCCCCAACCCAGGAATTAAAGAATTTGAAAGGCGACGGACCGAAATCCACAACACTACAGGCTAGAAGCACCGGGCAATGGTTGGAAATACCACGCTTCAAAACTTCCATTCTAGCCGCCGGCCACCGATTCATGAAGTTGTCACAAACGAAGAATTGGTCCAATTTGCTCATTTTGACCTCAACATTGTCGGATATGAAAGTAAAGCGACCACCCATCATATGATACTCCATCCACCCCACTCTCCTCAAAAACTCATTAAAAACGGCAGCCGAGAGGGAGTCAAACTGGGAATTCAGACGCTCCTCCAGAGATCTAACATCATTGAAGTCTCCCAAGGAAACCCACTTACCATCAAACTGGCCCCTGACCTGAACCAATTCTTCCCACAGAAGCCTCCTTTTGCCAGCATCATTAGGCGCGTAAACGTTGAGAACATTAATTCTTCCCACCTCCCCATTGCAGACACCACTAACCACCAGAAAGCTTTGCCCTTTGACAATCGTATCAACCACCAGGTAGGAAGGATCCCATAACGAACAGAGCCCACCCGACCTCCCATTCACATCAACAGAGGCAAACGCCATCGGAGACTTATCCCAAAAACGCGCCCAAAAATCTTCCTTAGCCCCAATATTATTAATAGATAATGTATTTTTAGAGATAATATTGTAGTCAATTTGTATTTAAATTTGTAATTATCTCTTACCAAAGTTAGGAGATAATGTTATGTATATTTATATGATTGAAATCAATGAAAGAGATCAAGGAGTTTAATTCTTTCATGGTATCATTGACCAGGCTCCCCACCTATCCCTCCATCTCTTCGATTCTTCTTTCTTTCGGTGGTCGCAGTCACTTTCTTTGACCGGCCAATCCCACTACTACCGTCCAAATACCTTTTATTTGTCAACCTTAGCCCTCTGTTACTCACCTTTGTTTTGTCCCACACCATTAATTGTCAACGTCTATCTTTCTGTCACCATGTCCACCGAATCACAAACATCATCTACCATTATCCCAGCCATCACCCTTGAATCCAAATTACACCCGGCCACCACAGTTTCCAACATTAAGAATTTTGTTCCCATTACACTCGAAATCGAATCCTCTCAATACTCCTCCTGGGCTACCCTGTTTAAGCTTCACTGTAAAGCCTTTTTGGTTGAAAACCATCTAAAACCTCGCCCACCTCCTACTGACCCGCAACTACCCGAACCCTCCACCAAACCTGTAGACGATTGGGATCGGCTTGATGCCATTGTTTTGCAATGGATATATAGCACGATCTCAAACGATCTACTACACACCATCATCAACAACATCTCCAATGCCTACGAAGCCTGGGTCGCAATTGAAGACTTATTTTATGATAATAAAAACTCACGTGCTATTTATCTTATGCAGAAATTCTCACATACCAGGTTCGAAGGCTTTCCCAGCATGTCGGCATACTGCCAGGCTCTCAAGGTTCTTGCGGATCAACTTGCGAATGTGGACGCTCCTGTAGATAACGATCGGTTGGTGTTACAACTACTCGCGGGCCTGCCGGAACAATACGAAAGCATATCCACCATTCTACGTAAACAAAAACCGCTCCCTTCCTTTTACAACGCCCGCTCGCAACTTATCCAAACCGAGACGGACAAAGCCGAGCGTGCTCTACACGCGTCAAAAACGACCTCCTCCGCTCTCACAGCCACCACAAACCGCCCACAATCTGACCGCCAAACTAACCGACAATCTGACCGTCAACCTGACCGTCAATACCCGGACAACATCTATGCTCGAGGTCGTGGTCGCTCAAATCGCCGAGGCCGTGGAGGCCGGACTGGTCCTGGTCGTTCACGTTTTTCTTCACAGTTCCCACAATTCCCTTGGCCGCCCAATGCTTACTACCCATGGACCACACAGTGGGCCTCTCCACAGCAAGCCTTTTATCCGGCCCAACACTCACCATGGATCCCACCTCCTTGCCCCTACCCAACAACAACCAACCGCCCATCCCATAACCCCTCAGCCCAGAAAGGTTTACTCGGCCCAAACCCTCAGCAGGCCCACACCGCTTACTGTCCAACCGACATTGAACAGGCCCTCTACACCATGAGCCTGCAACAACCTGAGCCGACACGGTACATGGACACTGGAGCATCCTCTACAATGACTCACGACTCAGGTGACTTTCATACCTTTTCTAATTCTTGCGTTTCTCATAATATTATTGTAGGTAATGGCGACACCATACCGGTACTCGGTCAAGGCACCAAATACCTACCAAAACCATTTCCACCTTTTATCCTTAAAAACGTTTTATACTCCCCTAGACTTGTCAAAAACTTAATATCTGTTCGTCGCTTTACAACGGATAATTGGGTTTCTGTTGAATTTGACCCGTTTGGTTTTCTTGTGAAGGATTACAAGACCAAGGCACCACTCCTGCGGTGCAACAGCAGCGGTGATCTCTACCCCTTGGTACTCGGGTCGTCCACCAACCAACCCTCTGCCTTTGCTGCTATCTCCTCATAAGTCTGGCATCACCGTCTTGGCCACCCAGGACGAGCTTCTTTAAATAAATTACGAACTTCTAATGTTTTGCATTTTGATTTTAATTCGAATAATGTATGTCAGTCTTGTATTTTTGGTAAAAGTATCCGTTTACCTTTCTTTGCTTCACCCAATTTTACTTTTCAACCATTTGATATTATACATAGTGACGTGTGGACATCACCTATACTAAGCTCATCCGGCCATAAATATTATGTATTGTTTCTTGATGACCTTACTAATTTTTTATGGACCTACCCCTTAACCCAAAAATCCCAAGTCTTTCAAGCCTTCACCCAATTCGCCACCACAATTAAAACTCAATTTAACCAAACCATTAAAACATTCCAATGTGATAACGGACGCGAGTACGTTAACACTTCCTTGCAAAACTTCTTCACTACAAACGGTATTTTATACCGCCTATCTTGTCCCTACACCTCTTCCCAAAATGGCAAGGCCGAGCGAAAAATTAGAACTATCAATAATATGATTCGCACCCTAATGGCCCATGCCTCCCTCCCGACACATCTCTGGCACTTCGCCCTTGAGACTGCCACCTACCTACTCAACATCCTACCATCCACACCTACCCAAAACAAAACCCCAACCGAACTCCTATACATGTCCACACCCACCTACGACCATCTCCGTGTTTTTGGGTGTCTGTGTTACCCACTTACCCCTCCCACTAACATCCACAAACTCGACAATAGATCCCACCCGTGTGTCTTTCTTGGTTACCCTCCCACACACCGCGGATACCGGTGTCTTGACCTATCCTCTAAAACCATCTTTATTTCTCGTCACGTTGCATTTGACGAGACCACCTTTCCTTTCGCCCAAGCGATTGTACCCACCCCCTCCTATAAAGCTTTCACCGATAATTTTCCTCACCACTACTGCTCTCACATACCACATCACACCATGGACTTCACTCGGCCCAATCCCACTTCCATTCCACGTTCCCCAGACCAACCTGTCACGTCCACTGATGCTACGCCCAGCCCAATTACCAACACTCAGCAGCCCACCTCTCACCATACACCTCCTCACAGCCCATCCCCTCCCACCGGCCAATCTTCTACTACCGCCCATCAATCCACAGTCCACTCCAACACCCAGCCCACTTCCACAGTACCTACGGACCCCTCAACCCCTGGCCCAACCATCCAACCATCCGTACCCGTCCAACCATCATCCCGCACCATTCACACACGCTCCATGAGCGGCATCTTTAAGCCCAAACAACCTTTTAACCTCACCGCCTCAACCACACCCACTGTCCTCCCCATACCCAAAACACCCACCGATGCCTTGGCCACTCCGGAATGGTACTCCGCCATGACTGCCGAGTATAACGCCTTAATTAGAAATGGTACATGGGAGTTAGTTCCTCGTGACCAATCTATGAATATTATACGTTCCATGTGGTTGTTTAAACATAAGTACAGGTCAGACGGGACACTGGAGCGGTACAAAGCTAGACTAGTATGCGATGGTCGTTCGCAACAGGTGGGCATCGATTGTGGTGAGACTTTTAGTCCGGTTGTCAAACCGGCTACCATACGCACAGTTCTGTCTTTAGCTCTGTCTAAAGGTTGGGCGGTACACCAGCTGGACGTCACAAATGCCTTCTTGCACGGGAAGCTAAATGAAACTGTCTATATGCATCAGCCGATGGGTTTTCGTGACAAAAATTTTCCTGATCATGTGTGCTTACTTCGAAAATCATTGTATGGCCTCAAACAGGCTCCCCGTGCTTGGTACCAAAGATTTACGGATTATGTGCTTAGATTGGGATTTCTTAACAGTCGGTGTGATGCTTCTCTGTTTACATTACACCAGGCCGGTGATACAGCTTACCTGCTTCTATATGTTGACGACATTCTTCTCGTCACTTCTTCTGCCAGCCTTCGTCAGCACCTTCTCGAGAGTCTTGCAAGTGAATTCGCCATGAAGGATCTTGGCCCTCTTAGCTATTTTCTGGGTATTTCCGTCACTCGAAAGCAAAATAGTATGTTTTTATCTCAACAGTCATATGCCACAGATATTATTGCTAGAGCAGGCATGCAATCTTGCAATCTCGTTGCCACACCTGTCGACACAAATTCTAAACTCTCTGCTTCAGCTGGTGAATTATTTCATGACTCGACATTGTACCGCAGTTTAGCAGGAGCTCTCCAGTACCTCACTTTCACTCGCCCAGATATCACATATGCTGTTCAACAAGTGTGTATGCATATGCACGCTCCTCGCACGGATCACTGGAACGCTCTTAAAAGAATCATCAGGTATATTCAGGGCACAACCAACTTTGGTCTTTTACTTGGTCCTTCTGCCGCATCTACCTTGACAGCATACACAGACACCGACTGGGCCGGCTGTCCGGACACCAGACGCTCCACCAGCGGATATTGCATATATTTTGGGGATAATTTGATTTCTTGGTCGTCCAAACGGCAACCTACTATTTCTCGTTCTAGTGCTGAGGCAGAATACAAGGGCGTCGCTAATGTCGTGGCAGAGATCTGTTGGCTTCGCAATTTACTACTTGAGTTATCGGTGCCTATCTCTCATGCTACAATGGTCTACTGTGACAATGTCAGCGCCATTTACTTATCTGGAAATCCAGTTCAACATCAGCGCATCAAACATATTGAACTCGACATCCACTTTGTCAGGGAACAGGTTCAGCGGGGTCACGTTCGCATCCTTCACGTTCCCTCCCGGTACCAAATAGCAGACATCTTTACGAAAGGATTGCCCCGTGTCCTATTTGAAGACTTCAGATCCAGTCTCAGCATACGCTCTCCTCCCGCTTCGACTGCGGGGGTGTAATAGATAATGTATTTTTAGAGATAATATTGTAGTCGATTTGTATTTAAATTTGTAATTATCTCTTACCAAAGTTAGGAGATAATGTTATGTATATTTATATGATTGAAATCAATGAAAGAGATCAAGGAGTTTAATTCTTTCAATTATGAGTCTCTTGAAGCCCGATAAAAGAACACTTAGATTCAAGCTTAATTCTACGAACCCAGCCCGGCTTGTCAACGCCGACCACACCCCTGAAGTTGAGAGTAACAAAATTCATTGAGACCCATCCAACGCCCTTTTCCCATTGACCATCTTCTTCACCTGGTTCTCGAACCCATCCACCTCAATATCTAGCCCCTCACCAAAGCGTAAAGTATCACCTACCTCCTCCTCAAAATTGACAGAGTACTCATCATCCGACAGGTTGGCAATCGGATCAGATCCACCATCCCAGAGTAATACCTCCTCCCCATTATCAACCACCGACACATTACACTTAGCTCTCTGGTTTTCTTCAGCATCTTTGAGGATAATCTCATCAAGACTAAAGGGATCAGACTCAACAGAATTATTGAGATCAGGTGTCTTGAACAAGTACTGTAAAAAAAATTATTTGAAACGTACGGTTGGTGGCTTGTGTATAAAACAAATGCTGTGACCCTCACGTGCCTTTTGAGTTTGTTCAAAATATAGACGTTACTATTTCATTTTTTTAGCCCTATTTATGGAATGTTTTACATCAGTATCTAAATGTATATATAAAAGGTGACATCTACACCATAAACAATTTGCGTACACCTTTGAATTTGTAGAATTATAAGTTACTAAATGCACCTAAAGTACGAGTAACAAAGTGATGTATTCAAAATCTTGGAGGTGTGCAGATCATCTTTTATTTAGATATTGTTTTCAATCTTTACAAATATACACATACTATACAGTTTGCAATCGTATTTGATTGACATATTAAAATTGATGAAACCGAACATATCTCACATATATATTTATGTCAGCGGTATCATCCTAACTAATACACTTCAAACCTTATCTATTCTACGTTATAAAGGAGACGACATGAGCAAATATGTCCAAAGTTAAGATGGTATGCCAAGGGTGTTTCTTTATAATTTTCTAAATTTTACCATTTTTCTTATCTAAATACCCTTAAAGATAATCAACTTTTATATGAAAATGGAACTCACACAAACTAAACAAACACATGGGATAACAATATTTTTGAACAAATTTCATATAATGGCGATGAAAGATAATATAATTTATGTTACCACAATAAATAATCTTATCTCAGCTAAACTTGTATGAGTTTTAAAACTTTAAAATATAGTGAATGAAGTCTTCTAAGGGTATGTTTGGCAAGGAGCTTTTAAAAGCTTTTAGGAGTTTCAAGCTTCAAGCTTTTAAGAAAAAGCTCCTACTTAATAAAAAGCCTTGTTTGGTTGAAGGGGCTGGAAGCTTTTAGGTTAGAGAAAAAGCTTTACAGTGAAAAGCTACTAGTAGTAGCTTTTAAGAAAAAGCTCTACTAGCTACAAGCTTTTAATTAGTAAATGACACAAATACCCATTCTATTTTAAAAATAAAATAAAAACCTTCTTTACAAGCTTTTAATTATGACCATTTTGGTCATTTTATATATTTTATTAAAAGCTCTAGCTACTCTGCCAAACACCAAACTATATTTAAAAAGTTTCCAGCTAATAGCTTCCAACTACCAGCTTGCAGCTACCAACTTGTAGCTTCCAGCTACCAGCCCCCAGCTAGTTTTGCCAAACATACCCTAAGAGTTAAAGTCAAGCTACTTAGTGCACCTTTTTTTATATCATTCAATGTAATCAATTTTGTTACGCCCCACTTACGGTGTGCGCATATAATGTATATATGTGTGGCCCTTAGGGGGGCAAAAGTAAAGTTACACTAGTTTTTAACGTTATTTTACTAATTTCATGAAAATAACGTTAAAAACGACGGATGGTTAATCATGCATCATGTGGTGGCGTGGATAGCCAAAAGACAAAGGGGTACATGCACTGATCGGGTTTGTCCCGATTGCTAAGTGTTCTGTGCCTTATGTCCAAGGCTTGATTCCAAACCACATCGAGCCGGGGGTCTCACTGGAAGCAGCCTCTCTATTCTTAGGGGTAAAGCTGTCTACATCTTACCTCCTCAGACCCTACCTTAGCTTTGCTATATGTGGGATTAACTGAGTATGATGATGATGATGATGAACGTGATCAATTTTGTTTTCAATTTTAATCATGATAATTACGTGAAATTAGGCTATATAGCTTTTATTATTTGATTAATTTTTAGGCGTTTTACGATAGATTGATGATATGATATACGTGTCTGTAACACCTCAACCGATGGCGGAAACATCGAGGTGTCACGAGCTAACGATTGTTCAATAGCTCATGGACTAGAAATGTAAATATTGATACATTGACTAAATAATGTATTACATTGAAATGAAATTACAAGAATACAACGTTTAAGAACTAACAATATAAAATAAAATTTAGTAAATCTCAAGTCTAAGTCTAAGTTCCAAAAGTTTAACAATGATCTCATAACAACCTGAAACATGTACGAAAATAATTTTGTCAATACAAAATGTATTGGTGAGCATACCCTGTTTGAATAAATATAGTAGGAAAAGAGTTTCGCAATTCACGTGTTATACTGTCTACAATTTAGTGTTCAAGCTATGTACAAATGTGACCTAAAATTAAGCCTTAGAGTAGAAATGATATCTAAGAATAATGGGATATCTAGTATATATGTATAGTAGTCGCCCAATAGTATGATTATATATAGTATGCAAGAAAGCAAGTAGTTTACACATAACAATAGTCAAGTACTATTTATTGCTATGCTAGGCCCACACCGAGTTAATGATTAAGGTCATAAGTACACACTATCAGCGATCAACAAGTAAAACACATACAAGAATTGCGATTGTGAATATAGACTAAAGCATGATTAAGTGAGTGAAGTAATAAGCGTACATGAGTCACCCCAAAAGTGTAAACATGAAAAAGGGGAAAGATATACTCACATTCGTTAAGCTGAATTATCCTCTAAGCGTTGTGAATGTATGTGAGGCGAATCCCAAAGACTCAACAACGTAGCTAGTCCAATTTGAAGAAATAAAAACCGAAAAAGAAAGAATATCAAGCTTCCAATTCGCCAATTACAAGAGCTTATAATCAAAGCTTCAATTGTAGAAGTAATAGACTATAGAAGAAAGGTATGAGGGAAAGTTTAATCAGATTGAAACAATTGATTTTGAGGTGCCCAGTGTAATTGGTCATAGGTGGGTTTTTATACTAGTTTTGGATTCAATTAGCCATTAAAATTGGTCAACATCATAAAGTAAGGTTTCATGATGAATTGACTATTTGACTAGGACTTTGACTGTTTGACTAAGACTTTGACTAGGACTTTGACCGGGACTTTGACTAGGACTTTGACTATTTGACTGTCTTCGCGGACCGCGAGAACTAAAAAAATCAAATTTTCTAATTTAATCAATTTTAATTTCCGGACTTGTTTCCTTCGGTTTCTAAGTTGTTTTAGGACCGAAAATTAAGGGTTTTGAGTATCAAGGTCTGAAACATACGTGCTCGGGTGTAGATGTGAGTATAAAAACGTGCAATACTTTTACTTATAAAAATTATAAGTTTTATTAAATTGTGACTTTTGGTCCTATTAAAATAGGAGGGTTAAAAATGAAAATTTTGAAATAGTTGAGGGACCAATTATGCACATTTATGAAAAGGGAAGAGTGCGGGTTGTCACAGTCTCCCCTACTTTAGAAAATTTCGCCCCGAAATTACTTTCAAGTGAAAGTTTCCATGAAACAATAGAGTTTTAAAAAAAGGTAAGTAAGTTTTAAGGAATACATCAGTCATAAATCTGACAAAGTTTAAAGTAGTTATTCAAAACGAAAGGTTTAAAATCTTTGACATTTGACCCGAGACTAGGAAGTTGAGAGTTTACAAGGTTTGGGAAAGTATGTAACTGGTGAGGACAGAGTACTGATATAATAGTCTCCTCTACTTTAGAAAAGTTTCTGACCGAACTTTGCTAAGGACATGCAACAAGATTCCAAGTAACAGAGAGTGTAAGTGTATAAAAAAATTGAGTTTTCGGTGGGTGTGGTTAAGTTTAAAGGATGAAAAGAGCTTAGGGTAACAGAACAAACTGTTTTCCAAAAGAAATGTTATGTATGAGCTTTAAGATGAGTTTGAAGGTAGAATGTTGTTCAGGATTATCAGCAGTGATCAACGTTCATAGTAACACAACCACTAAGTTTATAATGACGATGTTCGGAATACTTTGGGGCGATTATGTTGTAGACTATGAAAGGACTTATTGAAAATACCACTACACTGACAAGGACTAACGCTTGGTTCGATTCCCAGTCTCACTTTCGTCGCACCTTCAGTGTTTATATATAGGGTGTACCGCAGCTAACCCACCACACCTTGAGTTTTCCGAAAACGCACTGATCATCTACCCGAGCGCTTGGTTCGATCCCCAGTCTCACTTTCGACTCACCATCAGTGTTTATATATAGGGTGTACCGCAGCTAACCCACCACACCTTTGGTATTTCGAAAGTGTACTGAACATCTAACCGGTTATCCTAAATAAATTCACACCACCGTAATGTACTTGTAAATTCATGATTACATTCCAGGCCACAATCACTAATTAACCTTACGTTAGGGTGTTATGTCCTTCAATGATGTTGAATAGAATACTTCAACATAAGTAACAAAAATGTTTCGAGTTAAAATGAATACTTTAACTCAATATGTTGAAAAGAATACTTCAACATAAAACTAACAATGTTTCGAGTTAAAAAGAATACTTTAACTCAAGATGTTGAAAAGAAATACTTCAACATAAAACCAACAATGTTTCGAGTTAAAAAGAATACTTTAACTCAAGATGTTGAAAAGAATACTTCAACATAAGTACCAACAATGTTTCGAGTTAAAAAGAATACTTTAACTCATGATGTTGAAAAGAATACTTCAACATAAAACTAACAATGTTTCGAGTTAAAAAGAATACTTTAACTCAAGATGTTGAAAAGAATACTTCAACATAAAACTAACAATGTTTTGAGTTAAAAAGAATACTTTAACTCATGATGTTGAAAAGAATACTTCAACATAAAACCAATAATCTTTCGAGTTAAAAAGAATACTTTAACTCAAGATGTTGAAAAGAACACTTCAACATAAAACCAACAATGTTTCGAGTTAAAAAGAATACTTTAACTCAAGATGTTGAAGTGTCATTCATTAGGTATTGGTTAAAAGATTGTCTGTTTGTTTAGAAAATTTAAGGTTGGTGTAGTCTTTTATTGATCTGCTTTGGTAGGAGAAATTCCATGGTCTGAAAATTATTATTTCAAATATATCCAAATTCATTGGCATTAAGTTTGCCAGAGGAGGAATCAGCTATAGCAGCGGAAGTGAAGCCAGGTGAGGTGGTTGTCTGAGGCTGCACGGGTGCGTGGGAGGGTTAGGTAGCGGCTAGGTGGGGGTTTGGTGAAGCTAGGATTAACACTTTGTTCCAAAGTTTCATTAAAGGATGGAAGAGAAATGATCTCCCTCCTCTTCCTTTCTCTCCGGTTCCTTTCAAATTGGAAAGATTGAAAATCACCCTAAAAACCTCTTTATTATCTCTCTCATTCCCTCCTACAAAAAACTCTGGAACACATTTTCCCCCCACTTCCTTCCTAATCCTGTATCTTCCATCCTTTAATGAAACTCTGGAACAGAGTGTAAGGTTTATTGGCAACGACCGATTCGTCGGGTATTCTACTCCGGTGGCGTCTTGTAAGGTGATGGTGGTGTTGGTTTCAGGATTGGGTTGAATAAGATGAGAGGGTGATGGACCCATATATCACTTTTTAGGGGCAAAATAGACATTTCAAACTTACTTAACTGAAAAATTTAACGGCTGTTAGGGGTAGGGACCAACACGACAACAAAAATAATACATCTGGACCATGTTAGCAATAAATTTACAGCCATCGAGGCCAACGATGTAAATAGTGAAGCATTAGGATCAAGAGTGCAATATTAGAAAACCACAGAGACTAACCATGCGATTATCTCTTAATATTTAGGTGTAAAAAGTGTTTGTCAAAAGTAGAAAAAAATTAAATATGAAAGTAAAATAATTTAAAATTAGGGAAAAATTAACAACCAAAAAGAAAGGAGAAAAAAAAAAGTGGAGTAAAGATGGCATCTAAAATATTAAATACACGTTAAAGGTACCAACGGTAACAAAGTTTTGGCAGTATTTTCGAGGGGCATATCTGTCAAATTATAACGGACCACTACTTAAAGCAAACAGATTCAACTCCCCCTGCTGCAATGCAACTCACTCACTCACTCACTCCCCAATCAAACTTTTGCTTTACATTTTCACCATTAATAATAATAAACCTTTTCTTTCTTTCTATCTCATTGTCATTGTATGTTGTTTCATTTCAGTCACTTTCATCATCATAAAAACCTCATTTGTAACAACAACATAGAATCCAAGAATCTTGACACATTTGGTACAAGAAAGAGTAACAAGATTCTTGGATTTGTTTGTAAGGATTCAATCATTTGTAACAACAAAGGATTGTTTTTGGGCTGTTTAAAAAATCTTGGTTTTTTTTTTTCTAAATCTTTTTAAGGGTTTATTTTTATTTTTTATACATTTTAAAGATTATGGCAGAAGCACCAAAAGCAGAGGATATTACTCATCTGCCTACTGACCAACTTCAAGGGTTGGAGTATTGTATTGACTCTAATCCTTCATGGGGTATGTAAAGTTCTTAACTTTATCTTTAAATCTTTTAAGTTTAACACTTATTTGATGTTTTGAACTTTAATTAATGATGGGTCTTGTGTTTCTTGGAAAACAGGGGAAGCTATAGCTTTAGGGTTTCAACATTATATCTTATCTTTAGGGACTGCTGTTATGATTCCATCTTTTCTTGTTCCTTTGATGGGTGGCACATCTGTGAGTCTTTTTCCCTTTATTAATTAGTTGTGTTATATATTTATATCTATGAATGTGTTTTTTTTTTTTTTTTTTTATAAAATGTGAGTTTATAATTTGTAGGGTGATAAGGTGAGGGTAGTGCAAACATTGCTATTTGTTCAAGGGATTAACACATTTTTGCAAACACTTTTCGGAACCCGATTACCGGTTGTAATTGGTGGATCATGGGCGTTCATGGTTCCTATACTCTCAATCATCCATGACTCTTCTCTAGCTGCGATAGGAGACGATCACATGGTAACTTAAACCTATAAACTTGTTATGATTCTTTAACTTACACATATATTTTGATATCTTGAAATGTTTTGTACATATCTCCATTTGTCTTTAATATGTCCCACATACTAAAAAACATTATTTTGCTATTAGAAATCCCAAATTTGTGTGCTATAAGGCTTGGGGGGTGTGGAATAAGCCCCGTAGTCTTTAAAGCGCCTTGTATAGTCGTATGTGCCACATCAGCTCCAAGTAGACAAGAGGGGGCTTTAAAGCTAAGGCACTCACCCTTAACACGCATGGTGTGGAATAAAACCCCTTAAATATTAATTTAAAAACAAGAAAAAAAATAAAAAAAATCTGATTTTGTAGTGCATGGGGCCCACCAAATCACACCCTGTAGCGCTCGTTATTGGGCTGGCAAGGCATGTGATGGCGCCCCTCTTTAATGAGGGAGGGGTGATGTGGGGGGCGCCAACAGAACCAGGTGGTTGGGGCGTTACCCCACACGCCCAGTCTAAATAACAAACAAACAGTAGATCCCTGGTCCAAGGTTGGGTCCCACCTACAGTGGTTCTCACCTCTTACCCTTGTCATATTTCTTATGGGATGCTTTAGGGTTGCAGTACTTCAGTAGTGTTGTTAATCATTGACTATGTGTCTGGCTTATTGACCACAAATTTACCAGGATAGATACATGAACAGGGATATTGGTGGGTCCATCTGTTCTTCTGTATCTTGTCCATGTGGAGGACATGATCATACAGTAATTAACTGAAGTTAAAAAACTGACATTTTAATAGTAGAAGGGGAAAAAGATTATCTTTTTGTCGTTAGGAATGGAAAAATAGAATCTTTGATGATGAGTTTGTTTGCACTTGCAGAGATTTCTTGCTACAATGCGAGCTATACAAGGCGCGCTTATTGTGGCATCAAGTGTGCAGATTATCTTAGGGTATAGTCAGTTGTGGGCGATATGTTCAAGGTGAATTATTTGACTTCATAAAGCCACTATGTTTCAGTTGTGGTTATGCTTCTGCAATCAAATTTTTAATGATTATGTTTTATTGTTTCAGATTCTTTAGTCCTGTTGGTATGGTTCCGGTGATTGCATTGGTCGGTTTTGGCCTCTTTGACAGAGGATTTCCTGTGGTATGATACTTCTCTTGGCTTTTTGAACTTTGGAAATAATACGAACCTCGACCCTAAATCTGCACTTAGTACAACTTGGAAAATAAATTGATTACTCTAATTTTGGAAGTCATATAAGATTTTGTTAACGTTGTAAATGTAAGGTGTGTGGGAGCGCTATTTCCATGCACCTCCATTTGCACCGCCACGTGTTGTGTGATACAAGTGGATGTTATGTTTTCAAAAGGTTAGTCAAATTTGCTGTTTAACTTTAGTCAAATTGTTTATAGGTCGGAAGGTGCGTGGAATTTGGCATACCGATGCTAATTCTGTTCATCGCGTTCTCTCAGGTACTCACCATAATTCGTTAATTTGATTACATTACATTCAACTTATATGAATTATAAATTGTAATCTTGATTTTCCGGTGAAAACAGTACTTGAAACAGTTTCAGCCGAAACATATGCCAATATTGGAGCGGTTTGCACTGCTTTTGACCATAGCTTTGATCTGGGCATATGCACACTTACTGACAGTTAGTGGCGCGTATAAACATCATCCAGAACAGACTCAAATGCACTGTAGAACTGATAAAGCCGATCTAATATCTGCTGCACCATGGTTAGTTAGTTACTTACTTGACTCATTAATCATATCTATTTAAATGAACAGTAAATAAGTTTCTTTTAATGATGCAGGATAAAGATCCCCTATCCGCTTCAATGGGGCGCACCAACTTTTGAAGCAGGCCAAGCTTTTGGAATGATGGCTGCTGTTCTAGTCTCCCTTGTTGAGGTGAACATTTTGCGATTTGTATTTTGAAAAAAAAAATTATTACGGTGTGGGTCCCGTTTGCACGACGTTGGGTTAAATGAATATAATATTAAGATATATGTTTTGCTAATGCAGTCAACAGGTGCATACCAGGCGGCAGCCCGCCTAGCAAGTGCTACACCGCCTCCTGCTCATGTTCTCAGTCGAGGCATTGGCTGGCAGGGAATCGGCATTCTCTTGAGTGGTCTCTTTGGAACAGCAACTGGATCAACAGTTTCTGTGTAAGTGTTTAACGTTTATGATGCCATTAACTTTGTTTGAAAGAATAAGAAAAGACACGCTCTAAAACGTAAGTCTCCCTCCACAAAATAAACAGAGAAAATGTTGGCATGATGGGAAGCACTCGTGTTGGTAGCCGAAGAGTCATTCAAATCTCAGCCGGTTTCATGATCTTCTTCTCGATATTAGGTAAAGTTAACGCTATCCACAACAAAAGTTGCGGCCTACCCAAATCACATTTCTTGATTATTTTTTTTATAACCTGTAGGGAAATTTGGAGCTTTATTTGCGTCGATACCTTTCCCAATCTTTGCTGCGGTATATTGCGTGCTATTCGGTTTTGTTGGTAAGCATCTTGGCCTGTTTAAGTTGATAAAAAATACAGTGCAAAATGCAACCAAAATGTAAATTAATCTCGGTTTTGTCCTGTTTCCTTTTGCCAGCTTCTGTCGGGTTGTCGTTCTTGCAATTCACAAACATGAACTCGATGAGAAACTTGTTCATCGTGGGCGTGTCTTTCTTCCTTGGTTTGTCTATTCCCGAGTACTTTAGGGAGTACACAGCTGGCGCCCTTCATGGTCCTTCACATACAAAAGCCGAATGGGTAAGATGGTCTTTTCACATATAATTTCATGGTGTTTTCACCTACGAAATCCGGAAGAATAATTTGGTCTTTTCACATGTGTTTTGATGCAGTTCAATGATTTCCTCAACACCGTCTTCTTCTCTTCCCCGACGGTGGCATTGATGGTGTCGGTGTTTCTTGACAACACACTCGAGTTGAAAGACAGTGCTAAAGACAGGGGGATGCCATGGTGGGCCAGGTTTAGAGCGTTTAAAGGCGATAGTCGAAATGAGGAGTTTTACACCCTCCCTTTCAATCTTAACAGGTTCTTTCCACCATCATGAGATTCGTTTTCAGGCGCTAAAAAGTTGGTTAAGGGTAGTTTTTTCAGTTTGCAACATTAAGATTGTGTGCTGATCACAATCCCTTTTTGGTGTTTTAAAATTTCATTAATTTGTGTAAATGAATGTTCTTTATGTACTTCAATATGCAATTCAATGAAGAAATTATCATCTCAAAAACATGACAAAACAAAAACATTACTGGAACCTGCACATACACTCCAAGCATCGTGGCTGTCGGTAAATGCTTCGGCCCCAGCCCCTTAATCGAACACTCTGTGCGCCAGTTATCATCTTTGTCACTCTCCCTTCAAAATCCTTCCAATTTATAGTGTGATTCTTAGCCAAAATTTCTGCAAGTCTCTTCTTGCTAGGTCTTAATGTCGGGGCGTGGCCCCCACCATAGTATGTTCTGAAACCCGACACCAACGAAGATAACTGACTGCCTGAATCTGTTATAGCAAATACATCTGCAGTGGCACATGCAATGAAGTCCAGTGCTGCTAGCTATAAACAAAAGTCAAAACTTCTCTTTATAAGCGCATTGTCGTTACAAATAGCATAAAAACTGATTATTTACCTGAGAAGAAAAGTTTTTGAACGGTGCAAGTTCGCTAGGGGAGAGGAGATCCTCTTTGGTGATAATACGCGGATATAAATTAGTCAACGGTTGCATCCTTGACTTTCCTCCATATATTTGGGATCCAGCAAGATATATATATGTTTCACTTGTAAAACCAAGACCAGCAAGAACAAGTGCAGCTTCTTCTGGTGTTAATGGACATCTTCCTGATCTCCTTAGTTCTTCTGCAGAAACAGGCCTACAACCACATAATAAAGAAATTACAAAAATACCCTTTATGTTTCTCAATCTTTATTCTTAATGAAAAATATAGTTTTGCAAGCAAACTATAAAATTTCGGGCCAAAACTGTGTCGGGTTGGCCTGGAAATTAAATTTATTCATTTGACCCATTACCCAGTCCGCAGCCCAGACATGCAGGGATGTTACTCACTTTGACTTTTTTAATCGTTGCATGAGCAATGGAAAGTGAATTTCTCGGTAAGCTTGGAGTTCGGCATTCTCAACTTGTCCTCCACCAAATTCACACATAGAGTAGGCAACCATGTCGATTTCAAATCTCATGTGCAAAGCAATATACTTCAGGGGTTCTCTATCCATAAGGGGGGCGTTTAACCGATCTGTAATGAAGTTCCCTAGTAATTCTTTGTCTAATTTGTTCCTTGGGCCATCATATTTTCTTATTCTTCTTATCAGCAATGAACCGGTTTGTTGAATTTTGGGCGCAAACTTTAAAGCATGATGGTTACATTTGCATCTTAACCTCTGCAACAAAATAATAAGATTTTGTAATGTTAAGGTGTTTGAAGTAACTTTATAAAAAAAGAAAAGTTGTAGTTCTAACTTGAAGTTCAGAAGGTAACGGGTCAAAACCAAGCCGATTTCCATATCCAAGGAAATGAACTACTCCATTCTTTAATAACAGAGGAAGTATCTTCTTTATATATTCAACTGGTGTTGCCTCCTTGCTGATGTCTGCATCAGTTATCTGAAATATCAATCGTAAAAACATTATACGCAACTGCAACAGTTTATCAGTATTTTCATTTACGCTGAAAATTTGCAGCAAAAAATTCCATTATGGCATGTCTTTTAAAAACTGAAATCTTTCCATTTTCGGTCACATTTCAGTGCTAGAATTGCCGTTTGGTCTACAAAATTTCTTGTTTTGATTTATTTAAGAGATACGAGGCGATTCACTAATACTCAAATGATCTCATAAAATTGTATCCAATCAAACAAGCAATTTTCATGGGATACGAGGTGGAAGATAAACAAAGAAAGGCTAAAAAGGCGACATACCAGACTACCAATTTCTTTGAAATCTAGTGATTTCAAATGAGGTGGGAGATCTTTTACAATATTAACTTCATTCTTCATTGTCTTTATGAAATATTCTTCTTGATAAATGTCACCAAACTGGCTGAATCACACACACATGCATCAAACTTAAAATTTTGTATACATTTTTTTTTGCGCAGAAGATAAACCGATGAATGCCATCAAGCATACAGGTAAGTAGGCAACCAGAACCACAGACCTGGGGTCTTTCCATACATTGCTGTAAAGAAACCTTGGAATTACTAATGTTGCATTTAATAATGATGCTACAGCAACAGCATTACATACCTGCATGGAAAGATATGATTTTTTTTAAAAAAAGATCAATTTTATACAATTTAATTATTGCACATGGTTCCATATTTAGGTTTATTGTTCAAAAAAAAAAAAACAGAATTACTTTTACTTACAGCAACCCGTTGTTGATTTAGGCCTCCATTTGCGCTAACGAGTATATAACCATTGTTGCTTTGTGGTTTTCCTGTCCTAACAACATTGACAAGTAATGAAACAGATCATGCAAAACATAACCGAATTTAACAAATTGAATTTTTATTTAGGCACCCATGTGAAAAAATGAGGTCAAGATTGACTTTGAAGGTCAAAGGGGCCACTTTTCAGATCTTATATATATGCGAAAATCACATTCATGAAATCTAACACGATGGAAAGTTCTTGCGAAAATTCTTATTCCGAACTATACGTATTATGAAAAATGGTTTCTTATACCCCAAACAAATGGAGTATACAAATTTTCAAAATACAGTAAAATCAGACTTTACCGGCCCTTATTGATTCCTTTCTATCTGCACAATAACTCCATGCGGATGCTTGACGATAAGATTCCTTCCAAAACTTTGATTCATCTTGTTTAAGCTCTCTCTACATTAGGAATCATCCATGAACATACAAAATATATCAACTGGCCTAGATTAACAAGAGGTGGCAAGTTCGATTCATTTACTTAATAATGGGTCAATTTGGATTATTAATGATCACAGACTAGTTAAGTACATGTTTACCTAAGAAGGAATTGGGTCAAACAGGTAGAAATGCACCCGAAGTCTATTTTTAATGCCTACAGCTGCCTAAATCGTATTATTCAAAGGTTTAGATTAATATGATAACAATATTGTATTTGTTAAAAAAAAAAAATAATTCTAACCAACCCAAACCGAGAAGCCATATTTCAAGTCTTACTTGTAACTGATGACCCGTTACAACCATAACCAAACATGCCCATGTTGCCACTTGTAATATGAAAGGAACCCATAGTGGCGTCATATAAAGTATACAACAAACCAAAAACTACTTATGGAACAATATGCAAGGTTGAAACAAGAAATCAAACCTCTACAAGAGCACTAGAAGCCATGTTTGTAAGGCGATCATACATTTGCACCACGTTCTTGCCTCCATTATCTCGAAACTTCAAGGGAACACAGTTAGTTGATAAGTCATTAGTTTATGAGAACTGTCATCCCACATATTAAAAACATAACTTATTCAACTGAATGACCATCGGTTTATAAACGCAAAGCCCATAAACCTAAGTCTGATATACTGTGTATAGTAGGGAAAAACACATGGGGGGGGGGGGGGGGTTGAGACTAGATCACACATACAAATAACATACAACTTAATGTGATACTATACATGTTGTGAATATTGGAAGAACAGAGAACTATGAGTATGACAAATGAGAGCATAAAAGAAAGAACACATAAACACATACCTTATCACCCGAAAAAACATTCAACGTAGAATTACTTCGCCCAACCGAGGGTTGATCAAATATGGAACCCATAAGAGAATCCAAAAGAAAAAGAAAACCCATCAACGCAACAGTAAAAACAACCGACGAAAAATGTTTACGCATCAAACTATGCCTTTTAACAACATAACCACCCTTAAAAGAACCAAACTTCATCGCGTTACCCCTCACTTTCGCATGATCACTTCCTTGCACCATTTTCTGATACCGAAACTGATAACTAAACGCATCCCCTTGTTTCGACTCCTGTTTCCCCATTATGCATGATAAAAACCACTCCTTGTGAATCTTTAATATATCATTTAAATTGTACAAAAAATATAAATGTCAATGGTTGTTGTGAAGGTAAACAATGCTAGAAAATGAAAGGCAAACAATGAGATGGAATAAAGAAGAAGAAAGAGTGATGAAGTAATGAATAAGATATATAAAGTTGCAGTTGCAGCAGAAGTATGACATCTGCAAAGCAACTACTTCTCAACTAACAGCATATTATTAATCACATGTTTAAGCTTGTGTAACAAGAATTTTAAAAAAATAAAAGACTAGAAATCGTTATCAGAGGTTGTAGAGAGGTTGCTGTTGATTGTTGCTGGTAACCATACCAAACCGTTCAGGAGTTTGGTAGGTTCACAACTCCCGCAATTTTTATATGATTTTATTTTTATATTTTATTTTATTTTATATACTTTAATAAAGGTTGCCAAAACTTATTTTCTATTTTGAATCGTTACATATATTTTTTTGTATAACTTATTGTATTGGTAGATTCTATTTTGAATTTTATCGATTTGGTATTGTTAGGGTTTAAAACATATGTTGGTGTGATATAGGTAAGATTAATATACCTTTAGCTTCCAAAAAAAATAAATTTTTAGAGAGAAATGCTAACAAATGTCATTTGTTTAGATTCTAAAGAGAAAGTATATGGTACAAAGAATCTTAACAAAGGAAGGGTTGACACGTGTAAACCATAGTTAACTTTAACTAACCCAATCCTGATTGATTAAAAGGGTACAACTACTACATCTCCTCCTCCTTTGAAGCAAACGTTTATTCTAATTTTATCGATCAAGATCTGACCATCACCACCACCACCATCATCATCATCATCACCACCTACCGCCGATACACCACCACCACAATTAACAAACTTTTTTGAAGTCTAAAATTTCAGGGGCCCATTAAATTAGTGGCTTTAAATTCCTTGTTTTCTTAAAGCAATCCGCCTATGACAGGTAGGTGTTTGTGGATAAACCTGAATGTGAACGCTTTGAATGGTTTGAGATTATATGCAGCGGCTAAGAAAGCAAAGCATTTGACAGTGTTGTTTTGTTAGTTTGTCTATACACCAGATGTTATTAGTTGTACAGTGCATCTGTCCATTAGCAGTGTGAAGGAGGTGACGTGGCAAAAGATTGAAGCCATTGGAGAACATGTGCGTTTAAATTTGTAAAAGGTGCTTTTTAATTTTGTTAAATGTGCGTTTCAACTTGTTGAAGGTGCGTTTCAATTTTTTCCAATTTTTTCAAAGGTGCGTTTTGTTTTTTTATAAGGTGCGTCTAAGAACATATAACGCGTGTTTATCAGACCCAAATTTACATCGTGCGTTTAAAGATTGTACAACGTGATTTTAAAGAATATACAAGTGCGTTTAAATTATAGACATGCGTTTGTTTTTGGTTTTGTTCTACCAGTTTAAATTTAAACGCACATTATCTAGCAACATATAGATAACGTGCGTTTAAATATCCCAGTTATCAGTTACATCTTCTTCTTCGTGTGAAACTTTTTTTAACCCATTTTGCATCTTTAATGTTGATTCATATGATTTTCGACTGATTTATTGTATAATTATAATACTCTGTTTTTTTTTTTTTTTTTAATTTCAATTACTGATAATACGATATGATTGAATGTATTCGATTTTTGTTTTTTGTATTTTGATTGTGTAATCATTCAGATTGGTTTAATCGATCTCAATCGATGAAAAATTATGTTTTGATTTTCGTTATTTTGATTCTGTTTTTACGATTTGAAAAAAAATTAGACGCTTTTTCCTAATTTACCCTTGGTTAGTTTGACCCAAGTATGATTAGGGTTTTTAATCACCATCCAGCAATCTTGTTAATCTAATTGCTGAGATTGCTTCATACGCTTCTCACGTTAAGGTCCTTTGTACGTTATCCTTTTCTAAAAGTCGGAAAAGTATTCTTTTATCTTTAGTTATATTTTTTTTTCTTTTTAATTGATTAACCAAATTAAATAATATTTGTATGAACAATGACTTCGAATATATTTTTTGATTGTCCATGATATCAGGTCACAAACAGGAGCGGATATAGTTACGGGCAGGGGTAACATGTACAGCCCCTCAACTTTTAACCCAAAGTGTATTTTTTTCCCGTAAATATTATGATACCCACATTTAGGAAGCCCAAACTTAATTAACCCGAATCTAATTAAAAGCCAAAACATGATACTATGATAGTTTTAAACTAAAAGCCCAATTTTACTTAATATAGGTCCTGTTTGTTTTTCTCTTAATGAGGCTCGTCAGACACTCATGTCTGATTCAGTCAGTGCAAGGAGGGAGGAGAGTGTTTGGCTGGGATGTCTGAACGGAATGATGGGTCTGACCATGCCTCTTACCCGGACAGACTTTGAACCAAGTCTGACTGATTCAATCGCTGCTGCTGTTCGTTTTGTAGCGTTGTAAAAACAAAACAAAAAAAACCATGGACTGATTGCTATTGTTGTTATTCGGCCACTGCAAAACGAAAACAAGCAAAACCATTCAGATGTCCAACCAAACATCACTTAAATGATTCAGCACTTAACCATTCAGAACCTCTTAACCATTCAGACCTGTTACTGGGTCAGTACTTACCCATTCAAAAGTTGCCAAACGGCCCGATAGTCTTATAACTTATCAATTTATTAGCCCACTTATTTAAAAGCACGAATTTAACAAGCCCCAAAGTGTTTTAAAATAAATATAAAAACATTGGTCAATTATTCCATTAAAAAAACACAAAACGTGATCCGTCACTGTCGTCCAGCCCCTGCCCCACTATCGTTAGAGTCGCCTGCCACCGATTGACCTCCCAGCACTGCGCGCCACCTCTGTGTTGCCTCCTACCACCATCCTCTAGTCCAATATGTTAAAGACGAATGAGATGGCCCTCAATAACGATCTAATGCGAAATGCATTCTATCACATTTTAAGAAACTTGAATTTGTGTTTTATATTTCACTTGATGGGAAATATTTTAGGTCTCACAAATTCTCTTTCTTTAACAAAAAAGTCAAGACTTATCAGAAGCGGCTAAGTTGATAGACGGAACAAAACGAGCATTGAATGATTTGAGACAAAACAAGTTTGTTTTGATGTTTGAAAAGTGACTTCTTTTTGTGAAAATAACAATAAGACCATGTGTAATGGTAAGTGGAATTTTTCAAACCCCGTGGGGCATTAAAAGACACGTGGCATGTGGGTTTCACATGGGGCTTGAAATGAAAAAGGGGTATAGTGGTAAGGTGAAAAATTTCAAGCTCTCTCTCTCTCTCTAAACCCCTCACCACTCTCTCTCTCTCTCTCTTTCTCTCTCTCTCTCTCTCTCTCTCTATATATATATATATATCTATGTTAGGGTTATGGTACAAAAGGTGTGTTTTGTGAGAAGGATGAGAAGTAATTGTGTCCTTTAGATCATGTTAATGAATGGTTGAGATTAAATTGATGGCAAAACTGTAAATAGTGTTATAATTTCATTAATAAATTAAGTGTTGCTAGGGTATAATTGTCAAAACATCAACAAAATCATTAAACGACTCCTTCATTTAAGGAGATTTTCCATAATTCTCTCCCTATCTTTATTATTATAATAAATATCTCTCATGTTAGCTAGCAAAAAGCGTTTCTTTAAAAACCATTAAAAATGAGATTTTTTTTGAAAACAAGTTTTAACTTGTTCTCGTCAAAACAATGTCTTGAAAATAGATGCAGGGTCTTTGGTTGGCTATGGAATTCTTAATTTTGTTTATCTATATACAAATCAAAATAAAACTTTTAAGCTTGTTGTTAATTACTAAATACATATTTAATTTGTTTTCAAAACCAATGCTTTAACATCATCGATAGGGATATACAGTTGGCGCGCTCTCTCTCTCAACTTAGTTGGCGCATTCGTATCCACATGAGTTTAAAACACAATTGGTTCAAATTGGTGACTAATATGAGCTTAAAACACAATGGGTTCGGATGAGATGTTATAACACAATGTTTTGATAAAACACAATAAGTTCTTGTGAGTAGTTGACATGAGTTTAAAAACACAATGGGTTCAGATTGGTGTTATAACACGATGGTAATAAAACACATTGGATTGTTAAGACGATTGTGAAAAAACACACTTGATTGTTAAAACACAAAGTTGATCTGATGGTAACAAAACACACTGAATTGGTGAGACGATGGTGATAAAACATAAATTGGTTAAAGAGATTTGAATAAAATCCCAAAAATAACTCCTTCTCCATTATTATTGATTTAATTTACCATATTTTGATTATGTGCATAGTTGCCTAAATGACCTTTAGATTAATTTAATATAACGCCATGTGTCATCGTAGGAAGCCTTCTCACACTTCTTACAAAACCTAGCCTTTGTAACCGAACCTCTACCTATATATATATATATATATATATATATATATATATGTAGTGGAGAGTTCAAATGAGAAGAAATTGTTTTCTAAGAAGAAAAAGAAGAAATTTGCACCAATAAAAATGCTTCATTTGATATTAGTATTAAATGTTTGTAACCCCCTTAAACTAGCTTTAAAAATGAAAGTCATAACTCCTTTTCAAAATATATCATTATAAAACAAATGTAGGAATCATTTAGGATGAATATCGATATGTGTAGGATACTTATCGATATGTGTAGACTATATCTGTGTTGGATGAATTATGATATGTGCAGGACAAAGTAAATAATTAATGTAAAAGGAGTTATAGTATAGTATTTAATGTTTTACCATAATATTATTTCTTCTTTTTGTTCTCAAATTAACTTTCTTCTCATTTGATTCTCCCCTTATATATATGGGAATAATGCAATATGATTGGCTTTCCATTTTTTTCACGACGTTGTTTTTTTTTTCCTGGAGCTCGAAAAACGTCTCCAAAAATGGGGGGGGGGTAATTTTGATGGGGGCGTGGATTAGGGCAAAAACGCCCCAATTCTCTCACCGTTACATATAGTCTAAGTGATTGTTTGGATATATATCACAGTAAGAAATAGTATTATTATTCGCTGATTTAGTGTAAAACTAGGGTTTTATCCTAAAATTGGTAAAAACTTATGATATACCTTAATTTATGCTTACGATAGCTTGAAAATATCATAGATCATGCTTATAATTTGTTGGATACATTTATTACAATCATCTATATTCTTACTCAATAAATCTCACTAATAACAAAGCTAAGGTAGAGTTTAAGTATGTGTGAGCATTTCGTGGTTCAGACTCACGAGAACCTTAGACCCCACTCGCGAGAACCTTGAACCCGAACCCTTTTAAATATATGGATCGGTTTTCGGTTCATGATTTATATGAATTATCGGTTCCAGGTCGAGTCGGTTCCAAACCCACGGTTCCAATATAAGAACCACAAGAACCGTTTGTATTTTAATTAGAACATGATTATTAATAGATTAATAATGTATAGACTGAATTACAAGTTTTGTCCTTTAACTTTGTACCAGATTGCAAGGCATGACCTTTAACTTTAAAATTGATTGGTTTTGTCCTTTATGTATTAAAATCTTGCACGTTATGTCTTTTGTTGCTAACCTAGTTAATTTTTTTTCGTTAAGTGGAGGGTCATGCTGTCATTGAGTTTTGAGTTTTTGAATAAGTTAGATTTCATAAATTAGGGATTTTAACTGAGAATTGTATTGTCATAAGCACTTTTGCCTCAAGGATTTAGGTGACAAAATTGCAGCATTTTGGGTTCGTGGTGGTCAATTGGTGGCCAGGCAGGCGGTGGTGGTGGCCAGGCAGGCGGTGGTGGTCGGCGGTAGGTGGTGATGGTAGGTTATGGTGTTGGCAGGTATTAAGAGTAAAAAGACAATTTTACCCTCCACTTAACGAAAAAAATTAACTGGGTTACCAACAAAGGACAAAACGTGCAAGATTTTAATACATAAAGGACAAAACCAATCAATTTTAAAGTTAAAGGTCATGCCTTGCAATCTGGTACAAAGTTAAAGGACAAAACTTGTATTTCAGTCTAATGTATAAAAAAAACTACAACTTATATATATAGATGCAATATATTATATTAATAAATTTATTATATCCAAATTTAAAGTAAATATTTATTTATATTGCTTTGATTTGTGTGTGTTAAAACCATATTAAGTATTTCGCATAATGTTTTGAATGATGAAAATGACAAAATTGTTACGAAAACACAATTCGAGAAATGAAAAGTGACTTAAAAAAGGAAACTCATAGGCTATCGTTAGAACTATACGGATGAATTCTTTTACGAGCATGGTAAAAGAATAGGAATACAATACATAATCCACTAAAGGCTATTACATTAAAAGGTTCTAGAGGGCCAGACCATTTACCCGACCCATAAGAACCTTTAGGACCCGAAACCACATAGTATTTTAAGGTTCGGTTAGTGGTTCTTAATTCAAGAATAAAAGGGTACACGGTTCTAGTCGGGCCGGGTTGGTACCCTTTGCATGGCCCTAGGTCTAAGGAAGGTAAGATATAGACGACCTTATCTCTACCTCGTAGGAAAATAAAGAGGCTGCTTCTAGTAAGACTCCCAATTCAATAGCAATTTTACATCAAACCATGGATATAAGACACATAACACCCAGTACTTAACTTATAATCTAGTCTGATTTGTGGATGTTCCCCTTTAGGTACATCCAAGTCTAGGGACCAGTCAACCTCATTTCACCTTCTCATTATCTCCAAAGCCATTTGCAAATATGGCAGAAACCAACCAAAGCTCTGTCATGACAACAAAAATGGCATATTAATACCAAACCCAACCCGAGCTCTCCCAAAAACGAATCTGATTAGAAGAAATCATAGTTGAAGAAGACGAACACCAAGATCTAATCAATTCATTACTCGATTGCATACTTGTTGAAATCCTTTCTCGTCTACCTCCACAAAACATGCCAATAGAATAGACACGCTCTCCAAACGATAGAAACATCTCTGGACTTATGTTCCTAATCTCATCTTCCTACATACGGTCACATTCACCCACATTTAGGGTATGTTTGGCAATGAGCCTTTTTAAGAGCTTTTAGGAACTTCAAGCTTCAAGCTTTTAAGAAAAAGCTCCTACTCAATAACGAATCTGATTAGAAGAAATCATAGTTGAAGAAGACGAACACCAAGATCTAATCAATTCATTACCCGATTGCATACTTGTTGAAATCCTTTCTCGTCTACCTCCACAAAACACGCCAATAGAATAGACACGCTCTCCAAACGATAGAAACATCTCTGGACTTATGTTCCTAATCTCATCTTCCTACATACGGTCACATTCACCCACATTTAGGGTATGTTTGGCAATGAGCTTTTTTAAGAGCTTTTAGGAACTTCAAGCTTCAAGCTTTTAAGAAAAAGCTCCTACTCAATAAAAAACCTTGTTTGTTTGAAGGAGCTGGAAGCTTTTAGGTTAGAGAAAAAGCTCTATAGTGAAAAGCTGCTAGTTGTAGTTTTTAAGAAAAAACTACTAGCTACAAGCTTTTAATTAGTAAATGACACAAATACCCATTCTATTTTAAAAATAAAATAAAAAACTTCTTTACAAGTTTTTAATTATGTCCATTTTAGTCATTTTATACATTTTATTAAAAGCTTCAGTTACTCTGTCAAACACCAAAATATATTTAAAAAGCTTTCAGCTACTAGCTAACAGCTTTCAGCTACCAGCCTCCAGCTAGTTTTGCCAAACATACCCTTAGACTTATATTCCTACGTTGACAAAACCTTAACTCAATGTCATCAATTAAAGTTAAAAAAATTCAAAGTGTATCCCGGTTATGATTACCGGTTCGAGTCTCACGTCAACAACTGGATTCGTTTTGCTGTTAATTGTAACGTTGAAGGGCTTCATTTGAGGTTATTTACAACTGGCACAGAACCAAATCTGAACCTAACTCGAAAAAACAGGTTTGGGTGGACTAACACGATCGGTTTTAAAAAAATGGGCTGGGTTCAAGTTGACGTGTATTAAAAACCAGTCTGGTTCAAGTTGACTTGTATAAAAACCGGGTTGGGTTGACTCGTTAACCCCTCTTAGTAATTAGGAAAATATATATATTTTTGTTTTTGTTTTTTCTTTCTGTTTTTCATTTACATAGTTAGTTATAATAATGTTAGTTTTGACACACCATATTTACTTGTCACATTCATACTCACCTTTTGATATTTTTACAACCCAACAACATGTTTATAACTTGTCAACATGTATGATTCGTTTAAAAAACGGGTTAAACGGGTCTTATTCGGTTGACCCGAATTTATGTATATGCGAGTTATTGTTGAAATCTTCGAGTCGAATAATAAAATGAATTGGGTTCAGGCTTCACATTTCTAACCTTGTCAACCCACCACCCCGCACTCTGCCAACACGACACGATTGACAAGGTCGTGAGTTCAATTTGCTATGTACTTATCCAAGAAAATCTAGAAATTGTTAAAAAAAAAAAAAAAAAAAAAACCTATTTTTAATTCTGATGCCCAAATTATTAGAATTTTGATGTTCCTCCAACCCGGATGTTTTATATTCTAACAAAAAATATGTAAGTCAAAAGTCTAAAACAGAACTCCTCGATCAAATCGACTCAAAAACATATTTTCCTCTAACAAATCGCTATAACTTTCCTTACCTTTTCTTTTCGACTTTACCAATCTTTTGATCTTTCACAAACCTACAGTCCATCTATGTAAATTCTGATCATCTAAACCATTAGAAATGGTGAAAAGTCAACCCTGAAACAAATTCGATATGAAGACGATGATAAAGATCTAATCAGTAAGTTACCAGACAGTTTACTTACTGAAATCCTGTCTCGTTTACCCTCCACAAAAGACGCCGTAATAACAGGTGCACTCTCCAAACGTTGGCAACATGTTTGGACTTATGTTCCCACTCTTATTTTCCTACATCCTTACGAAAGCCACCATCATGCCAACCCTGATTTCTTTTCTTTCGTTAACAAAACTCTAACTCAACGCCGAATATCTAAGCTCAACAAATTCAAACTCCATACTCGCTACGATGATCGGTTTGAATATCATATCCACAATTGGATTCGTTATGCTGTCAAATGCAATGTTCAACACCTCCATTTGACCTTATCAGGATGTGCGTTTCCTCTAGATGATTTTGTTTTCTCCGGCTCGTGTTTTACAGACTTAACATTGTCTGGATGTGCGTTTAATCCGTCTGGGGCGATTAGTTGGGAGAAGCTTAGGAGTTTACATATTTGGCATGCGAATTTAGATGAAGATTTGATTGAGAATATATTACGCGGGAGTCCTGTATTGGAGACTTTGGTGTTGAACGATTGTTATGGTTATAGACGGATTAATATTATGTCAAGGAGTGTTAAGAAGTTGGTTTTCGCTGGATACAATATGCATCGGAATCATCCTGATGTTAATGTTATAGAGATCAATGCTCCTAATATTTTGTCACTAACAATTCAAGATAATCTGGTGTTGTCGAAGCTTTTGTTGCTAAATGTGTCTTCTTTGGTTGAAGTTGTCTTGGATTATTGGACGCGTTTGGGGCGTTATGGGACAACCCCTGAAGAAGCTGAAGAAGAGATGCTTGAAGGATTGATACTTAACCTTCTACATGTCAAGGAGCTCAAGATTGGGATTTCTTGTTTTAAGGTAGAGTTACTTTTCTTTTGGTAATTTGTGTCCTTGGAAGGAAGAAAAAACTAAAAAAATATATCGAATATTTGTAGGTCCTTGCTCGTTTGAAAGCTAAAGGTTTCAATCCCCCATCGAACTTGAGGGTCCCTGATGTTACTTCTTCGCATTTATACACTTACGATGGCCATACAGGTAATGAGGATAGTTTTAGACATTAATGGTACAAGTCTTTGTTGATCAAATGTATAAACTGCTATAAAACGCATGATCAACATATTCGTTATTGATGTTTGTATGATGTGTTTTGATATTACTTTGTGAACCACTTTACTTAATCTTCCTTCCGCCGTATATACAAAATTGTTATTGGTTTTCGTGACGCTATGCCCAAGGGCGAAGCTTGGTTTGCCAATCCGGGGAGGGGGGGGGGGGGGCGGACTCAATTTTTTTCAGTCGGTAGTGGCAAATCGGCGGGGGACGGACTCAACCCGAACTACATTTACCTACAAAAATCACAAATTTCCACAACTGCGCCAAAAAACAGGGGGGGGGGGGGGGGGGGAGGGCCACCCCTGGCCCAAAGAAAGCTTCGTCCTTGGCTATGCCCATTGGTCCCGAATTATACACACTAGACACTTCGTGAGCTGGCTCAAACATTTTAGGGGCCCTAGGCGGAAAAAAAATTGGGGCCTTTTTCACATTTCATTGTCATAAAACTGCAATAATTAACAATTAACAAGTTTATAGTGTTCAAGCAATCTCAAAAAACGGCAAATAAAAATAATCAAAGCCAGTAGGCAAAAAGAAAAGGCAAACTTGAGGATCAAAATTTGAAGGCAAAAATCCAGGCTCAAGTATTCTAATTTCTAAACATCTATCATAAATCAACCAACCAACCAACAGAACCATAAGTTATAAACTAAAACTAAAAATGCATTCAAACCATAACAATTAACACCTATAAACAAAGAAACCGAAGTGCAGTATTGCATTAATATGAAGAAGTCGCAACTTTGCATAAACAAACGGTGGGGGGAAAGAAATTGGCTTTTCCATCGACCAGTTCCCATGATTTACCCTAGTTCTATTCGGTTATTCGCCTAAAGCTGTGTACGAATATGAACTAGTATCCATTGATTTACTGATTAGTTTGCAGCCCAAACCCATAATAGACTTGGCCTGTAACATGTATCACATATACAAATTTAGAACAGGGACCCTATTTTTTGGTGACCCTGGGCCCATTACACTATAGGGTCGGCCCTGGACACTTCATTCACCATAAACAAACACAGAATACACACTGGGAACAGATCAAGGAAGGATATGTTCTTAGTTCTCTCGGTTGAAACACAACACACAAATAGTGATGGACAAAACTCGAGTACGGCTTATCATCTTTATAAACTTCAAGATATAATTGATAGTCCTATGTGTGTGTGTCTGAGAGAGAGATATAACAACAGTTGATTTGTAGGTAAAAGAAGTTAAAATGGAGGGAACAATTCGTTGAAATCCTTTCTCATTTACCCTTAACAAAACATGCCATAAGAATAGGCTCCAGATATTCACACAATGCAAGTTTTTATTTACACAACCCTATACGGCCCGTAGAGACCATTACGGGCCGTAGAGAACAACTTTTGACCCATCTATGGGCTGTAGAGGCCTCTACGGCCCGCATATGTTTCCCAATGATTGGCAATCATTGGTTCAGGGTCTTTAAGGGCCGTATAGGGCTCTATGGCCCGTATATGGGTCTTTATGGGCCGTAGAATTTTTTTTTTAAATTGTGTTGGAATGGATGTATTAAGTTTTTTTTATATAAAAATTAAAATAGCATAAAACACAATTTTTTTTATAATTTTTTTTTTTTGAGTTTTTTATAAACTTTTTTTTTCCTTTCATATTTTAAAGGTAAAATAGCATAAACAACAATTTTTTTATTTTTTTTCATTTAATATGTAACATAAGAGGTCTTCTTTGTTTGTATAATTATTAGTTTTTTATACTTATGATATGACTTATAAGATCATCCATTTATAATGTACATAAAGATATTAAAAATAATGGGAGAAGATTCTTCACATGACTTCGAATGAGAGCTTTTAAGTATACTTTTGGTTATTTGTATAAAATCTTAATTTTTTATTACTATATAAAATGTTATTTTTTTGTTACCTTTGCTGTCTCGATAAGCGTGTAAGCATCAACACAAGCGTTTATATAAACAAACAAATACAAATAAACACTAATTTAAACTTTTCACTGTTTCTCTACGTCTCGTAGAGAAATGGCATCTACAGCCCATAGATGGCCTCTACGAGCCCATAGATGGCCTCTACGGGCCATTGTCCAGCCATCTACGGGTCGTATGGACCTCTACGACCTGTAGATTAACTTTTTTCTTATTAATTTTTTTATTTTATTTTTATACATATTTTAGTTTATTGAGTTTTTTATACAAAAATAACTTCCTTTTGTCTACGGCTCGTAGAGACCTCTACGGGCCGTAGACAGTGTTGTAGAAGTCGCTAGGCGCTAGTCGGTCGGTATGGTACCGACTAGGGATTAATCGGGATTAATCAGGATTAATCGGATTGGATTTTTATATATATTTTTCCAAATTTATACATATATAATGCTAATTTTATGCCTTATATGTATAAATTTAAAAGTTTATGGGCCAAATATAAATTAGAGAATATGGAAGGGGGGTTTCATCGATTTTTCTTCTAAAACATGGATTATCATTCAATTTTGAGTTAAGAACTTGTTTTATTTGATCGATTTGCTCAGTTTGACCCGTTCGAATTCGTTTTTAACCTAATTTTGAATTTTTTAGGTCCGATTAGGACCAATTTGGTCCGATTAATCGGTGATTAATCGCGCACTGATTAATTGAGTGATTAGCCCAAAAATAATCAGTAAAGTGAGGACTAGCGATTAATCACCGATTAGCCGGTGATTAATCGAGATTTTTACAACCTTGGCCGTAGATACCAGGGTCTCTACGACCCATAGATGGCCTCTACGACCAGTTCTCCAAACATCTACGGCCCATAAAGGTCTCTACGGCCCGTTTATGGGCACCATCTACGCTCGTAGAGGCCTATATGGGTCGTAGTTATGTTTTTTTAAGTGTTGTTTATTAGTTTTAAGCATGTTATTTGAGTTTTTTATATTTTTTTCATTTCTTATTATAAAGGTAAAATTGCATAAACAACAATTTTTTTTTTATTTTTTTCATTTAATATGTAACATATTAGGTCTTCTTTGTTTGTGTGAGCCTATATTAGTTAGTATGAATCAATAGCGTGTTCTATAAGATTGTTACGGCTGTATTTCCGCTACTTGATATTATTATTTTTAGATTGTGTTGGAATGGATGTTTATTAAGGTTATACGTTAACATTGGAGATACATTGTTAATTGTTTTTTTATTAGGTGCTACCCGAAGCTTTTCTGCATGTAACTGTAAAACGCATCATTCTATTTCATATGTAAAATTGATATGTCATATTAGATTTCTTAACACCGGGACATTCCCAGGGTATAATCTAGTACTAAATTATTATTAAGTGAAAAAAAGATTTTGTTTATGTTATTTTACTTTTTATAAAAAACTCAACACATCCATTCCAACAACACAATATAATAAAAAAACTTTGCGGCCCGTAGAGACCCTTACGGACCATAGAGAATAACTTTTGACCCATCTACAGGCCGTAGAGGCCTATACGGCCTGTATATATTTGTTTTTTCAAAAGCATTTATTGCACGTACTGAAACCCTATACAACCCTCTAAGGGTTGTGCAAATTAAAAATTAGGGTTATGCAAATAACATGCCTCTTAAAAAGTTGTATGCATATATAAGCCGATTACCTAAACCCTAAAATTATGACTACAATGGAGGAAGGAGGACAAAACCAACCTCTAAACCGGATTCGTTTTAAAGAAGAGGAAGACAAAGATCGGATTAGTAAGTTACCAGATTGCTTACTCATTGAAATCCTTTCTCGTTTAGCCTTCACAAAAGACGCCATAAGCACGGGTACCCTCTCTAAACGATGGAAACATCTTTGGACTGCTGTTACTAATCTCGTTTTCCTACAGCCTTATGAACACCACGCTCTAGCGAGCCCCAATTTCTTTTCGTTCGTCGACAAAGCTTTAGCTCAGCGTCCCCTATTGAAGCTTAACAAATTCATACTCCGTTGCTGCTACGATCATCTGCTTGAATCTCGTATCAACAATTGGATCCGCTATGCTGTATCTTGTGATGTTCAACACCTCCACTTGAACATCTGTAGAATAAAGTTTCAGTTAGATCAGTTTGTTTTCACCACTTCATCTTTTACTGATCTTACACTCTCAGGATGTGCTTTTAATCCCACCGGGGCGATTCGTTGGGAAAACCTTAGGAACTTATTTATTGGTTATGTGAAGTTAGGTGAAGATTTGATTGAAAACATATTATCCGGGAGTCCTGTATTGGAGACTGTAGTGTTGGACCATTGCTATGGTTACAGGCGGCTTAATATCACATCCAAGAGTGTTAAGAACTTGGTCTTCTCTGGATACGACAATTTTCCTTACGTACTTGACCCTTCATCGGATATCATTGAAATCAATGCTCCTAATATATTGATACTAAAACTTCAAGGTTTTCTGGCGTTGAGGAAGCTTTTGTTGCTAAACGTGTCGTCTTTAGTTGAAGCTGACTTGGATTGTATGAAGATTTCGGGGCTCTATGAGGGACACTCTGAAGAAGATGAAGAAGCGATGCTTAAAGGATTTATACTCAACCTTCTTCATGTCAAGGACCTCAAAATTGGGATTTTATGTATTGAGGTAAAGTTACTTCTCTTTTGGCGGTTTGTGTCCTTGTATAAAAACTAGTAAATATTAATTATTCTAGGGATAGTTTATAAGAGAGCATCATCCACAACGTCTAGTTTTGGGGTGTTTTTCATTTTGCATGGAGGGAGATAGAGGAGTGGGTTTGTGAAGAACACATATATAGTTACATGGATCGCAATACGTTCCAGTACGCAGAACGAAAACTGGTACACGGTTCATGCATGTCTAGAATTCGATATGAGGGGGGTAGGACACCCAACTAGTTAACTATTTATATTAAAGCCAACCAAGTATTGAAAATTATTTATAAGCCAACCTAGTATTAATCTAGTTTTGTTTGTACCAAATACAGCAAAAAAAGGTGGGATGACGATTATATGTTGAAATTTGTTTTCATTTTTCTTTCTTTTTTAGGTCTTTAATCGTTTGAAAGCTAAAGGTTTCATTTCTCCATCGAACTTGAAGGTCCTTGATGTTACTTCTTCACCTTTGCTTTGATAATGGCCCTATAGGCTATAGGTAATGAGGTTAGTTGATTAATGGTACGTACTTTCGATTTGATATTGGTTCTTGTATTCAATATTTCAATGATGAAGTTGAATTAAGTTTGATCTTTTATACTTCTCTTCTTCATATTTTATTTTAACTATTGGTTATCATATTCCACTTCCATAATATACTTCTTGTCAGTTCTTAATTCTTAACAACCATAGATTCATCTCATTGCCTTTGGATTATTGTTGTTAAAAAACTTATAGAAGTTCCCATTAAGGGTATCTCTTAAAGGGCTTGATCAATTGTCACGTTTAGGAAAAAGACACGTCTTAGTATGCAAAGAATAGATTACTGAACATTAGAGGTGATAGTTTTACCAGTTTACTAACGAATGGGCCAATACGGATTATATTTGATATTGGTAAGTATTGCCATGATTGATTAGATGGCTACACTTGTAATCGGGACTTGATTTTTGAACACGTAACAGTAAGATTGAAATGCATGACTTGAACTCTTTGATACGAGACTTGTTTTCCTTCTAGTACATTATATATAGTTGGATTGTATTTTTGATATATTCATTGATTATGCTTAAAACATTAAATTGTATGGTGCTTCCAGGTACAAGAAGAGCAAGTTAATGCTACTACCAGCAATGGCGGGGAGGATGGTGAATGTTATGTTTCATATTCTTAGTGATTATATTCTGGTGATCTTTTGTTTGAACCTACAGTGATTTAACTTAATCGTCACAGTTAGGTAATAGGTATGGTTACTGTACTCGTGTGTTTTGTAGCTAGATCATGCATGTAAATCTTTATTTTCTTGCTTAATCGGTTATATTGGAGGTTGAATTATGAGTTATACAATATGAAAGTTATGAGGGAACGGAATAGATGAGGGAGTGGAATTAATCATTAGCGTTTCATTGTCATCTTTGGTTACCATATGGGAATAGAATGAATCGATAATTTGTGATTTTGTGTTTTTAGACAGGGAAAGACCAAAGGGATGGAATACAATTCATTAAAAATGACAAAAATATCACTGCCTCAAAATAAAGAAAATATACTAATTATATCATTATTTAATTAAAAACTATAATGAATTTGGATTATGAAAAGTAAAATGTAACTAATCAAATCATACAACTGCTGATAAGATTTTGTTGTTGAGAATGATGTGCTGATGCTTGAGTTTCAGTTGCAACATAAGATCATTTGCAACTTCTTGCTCTTGAGAATTCAACTAGTGCAGCTGATTAGAATATATTTGTTGCACCAGTACACCACATAATCAGTAAGATCAAACTACCACAACTTGCTGCTATATATGAAGTCGCTGTTTGCTGCAGTTTCGGTGACATCAACTTGCTCTTTGTATTGCTAGATCAGTTTGTTTTCATCAGTTCATGTTTTACTCATCTGAGTTTGTCAAGTTGTGTGCTTAATCCCACTGGGGCGATTCGCTGGGAAAACCTTAGGAACTTATGTATTGGTTATGTGAAGTTAGATAAAGATTTGATTGAAAACATATTATCCGGGAGTCCTGTATTGGAGACTCTAGTGTTGGAATATTGATATGGTTACAAGAGGTTAAATATCACTTCAAAGAGTGTTAAGAACTTGGTGCTCTCTGGATACACTCGTCCTCAATGTTGTGTTTTTCGGATATTATCAAAATCAATGCTCCGGATATTTTGTCACTAAAAATTCAAGATGAACTGAGGCTGCGGATGATTTTGTTGCTAAATGTGTATTCTTTAGTTGAAGCTTACTTGGATTATAGGAGGGTTATGCATTATTATGAGACGAATGCTGAAGAAGAAGAGACGCTTAAAGGATTTATACTCGATCTTATCCATGTTAAGGCCATCAAAGTTGGGATTCCCTGTCATGAAGTAAAGTTACTTTTCACTATAGCTACTTGTGTTGTAAGAAACTATTTTGTTTATTATAATTGGGATAGTTTATAAGAGCATCATAATCGCCTGCTTTTGAGGCGTTTGTGAGCTCAGAAAGATGTGGAGAGGGAGGGGGGGTTGGAGCTGGTTTTGGCTTGCAAGGCGGGCAGGGTTTGACGTGGAGGCACTTTTGGAGCTTCCCATTGTTGATGCTATAAGGATACCACCACACTATTCAACTACTTACATTAACGCCAACCAACTATTTAAACTACTTTATAAACCACGCTAGCATTAATCTAGTTTCATTTGTACCAAATCCAACAAAATAAGGTGGGATGACTAATATGATGTTGAATTTTGTTCTAATTTCCCCCTTTTTTTTTCTTGTAGGTCCTTGCTCGTTTAGAGGCTAAAGGTTTCATTTTTCCATTGAACTTGAAGGTCCTTGATGTTACTTCTTCACCTATGTTATATTATGTTAATCATCCTACATGGAATGAGGTTAGTGGAACTATGGATTCATGTTTAATTACACTTTGTTGATGTAGTCCAAATTTGTATAAGTTTGTTTCCCAAAGTGATATTGATTTAGCAAATTCTGAATAATGCTTGTGTTAATCACACAAAAAGGTTAATTATTAACAAACTGTAAAAAAAGTTATTAGCTCATAAGTTTATTAGATATTGGTACTCGTATTCAGTATTTCAAATTGAGTTATGTTCGACTTTTCTCTATTCTCTTTATTTCATTATAACTATTGGGTATTAGATTCCACTTCCATAATATAGTTATTTTCGGTTCTTGCTCTATGATAAGACTTGTTTTTCTTCTCATCTATACATATAATATTTAGAAGCAATATGGGACACTTGGCAATCTATCACACCCCTTGCAATTAATGAGAATCCTACATGGCACAATGTGGGAATTAATAAACTTTTCTATTTTTTTTAAATCAAAAATACAAAAATATATAAAGCCTTAAAAAAAAAGCGGACATAATCTCAGTACCATCTCCATCGCCGAACATTCAACCCTAAACCCTAAACTTTGCGATTCATAGCATCCATCATCTCCAATCCAAGGTAAGCTCCATTCGATTCTTCTTTTGAATAGATCGATGTTCTTCTATCTTTGATTATTATCTCAGATGATCGATTAACTTATTTTGTATATTTTTTTTTATTTCGATTACTGTTAATGTGTTTTGTTGTACTGATTGTTCTTGGTTTTTTGTTTATTATTCTTCATTCATTCACTCATGTTAATATCTTTGATTTTGTGTTGATTTTTTTTAGGGTTTATGTCCGACCTTTCGATTTAGGGGATTAGGGTTCGACTGATTATTATTTTTTATTAAGACTGATATGTTTTATTTATTAAGATTGATTAGCGTTCGACTGATGATTATTGTTTGTTAAGACTCATATGTTTTATAGAAAGCATCGAATGGATTTTTATGGTTTAGTTTTTGATTAGTGGTTTATGTTTTAGGTATGGATTTAGGGTTTATGGATTGTTAGTGATTTATGGGGTTTTAGGGTTCAACTCATGTTATAAGTTTTGACTCATTGTTCTTTATTTTTGGTTTATTATTATTCAACATTAATCGTAGTTTGATGTTTTAGGTGTGTATTTAGGAATAATGTTTTAGGTTTTGACTTAGGGTTCAATTTATGTTTTAATAAAGCTAAAAATGGATTCTTATGATACAGGGTCTGTATTAGGTGGTTAATTTATAGGGTTCAATTGATCTTATAAGGTTTGATTGATGTTTTAGTAAATCTATTGATGAGTACTACTGATTTAGGTTGCTATTAGAGGTTTATGTTTTAGTTATCCATTCAGATATGATTTAGGGTTGATGTTTTAAGGTTACGATTTATCGTTAAATTGATGTTTTAAGAAATCTAAGAATGGATTGTTATGCTTTTAGGTTTCAATTTAGGGGTTTATGATTTAGGTATTGATTTAGGGCTTTTTTTTCTTTATAGAAACCTTAGTACCGATTTTTATGATTTAATTTTTGATTAGTGGTTTATGTTTTAGGTATCGATTCATGGTTTAAGGAATACTTTACCTTTGCATTTAGTAAAAATTGTTCAATTGATTTAGTCTTCAATTTATGTTATAAGGAACCTAGGAATGGATTGTTATCATACATTGTTTGGATTAGGTTTGCATTTAGTAAAAGTTGTTCAATTGATTTAGTCTTCAATTTAGTCTTCAATTTATATTCTTTATGTTATACTCATATAAACATTACTTTGCTGATATGTATTTGCGATTATCTTTTGTGGTTGCTACAGGTGCATACACGTTTGGAATACAATGGTTTATGGATTTTGGATTGAGTCGGAGGGTAACAACCGTGTTTGTATTGTAAGATATCTGTTACATGCTAAAATGTATATAGTACAGTATGTTTATACTTTTCCTAATAATATTTTAATGTTTGTAATTCTTATCAGGCGTTACCAAAACTCTATCAAAAGTGGATCGAAGATTATGGTTATCCTACCGGTAACACCAAAATCCGTACCTTGGACTCTAAAATCTATGATGTTAAAGTGTTGAATATTGCTGGCAAGTGGTTCTTCTACAATGGTTGGAGAACAATGATTACTGAATTGAAGTACCCATCTGGGTGTAACTTTCTATTTCAGTATGAGGAAAATCTTCGCTCTTTCAGGATGATAACTTTCCATCAAGATGCAGTGTATGCAGCTGGTAACTTTTTTTACTGCAGATTGTCCGATCCTTATACCAGTGATAAGCGTCTGGTATGTGTTTTTTTTAATCAAATAACATCATTATATTTTATTATACAATTTGTTGATAAAAAAACTTATTTTAACCCCTGTCAACATTTTTTCTGTTTTTACCAGCATGTTAGTTGTTACGTTGTTCATGGTTTAATGAACAGACAACTCCCGTTGGACCCAATGGCAGTTAGAGCTCCTCCACGTAAAAAGTTTCAGATACAGCTAGCAGTTGATGATGGTTTCTTTTATGTCACTAAAGGATGGCGTTTCATTAAGGAAACTTTTTCAATCACACCTGATCATCTCATTGTCTTCGAAATCATAAATGAGGTATTCTCTGTTTTCTTAAATATAAATTATAAATCTTTAGCTTTATATTTTTTGCTCGCTGTATAGGTCATAAGGCTGATAAAATGTATATACTTCTTTTTGGTTTAACAGAGCACATACAATATGTCGATTTTTGAGAAAAACAAGCTTACTCTTCCTCCTGAACTTAAATGGGAAGCTGAAGTTAAGGAGGAGGATGACGATGAAGATTACTCTGATGAAGATATCATTGTCGTTTCTACTGATGATAGTGAGGAGGTTGTCGTTTCTGATGATTTCAGCGAGGAGGATGAAGAGGACACTGATATGGAGGAAGAGGATGATGATTCTGAGGAAGAGGAGGATGTAGGTGTGCCAGTGGTGTTCGTTGTTGGCAGGCACTATGTAAGTAATAATATTTATTTTTTGTATGTGCTCACTTAGATGTATTTTAGTCCTGTTTACATACTACACTGATTTTAATTAATCGATTGTTTTAGGGTTTTGATTTAGGATTATGATTTAGGTTTTAATTAATTATGCTTACATACTGATGATTATTATGGAAAATATGTTTTTGGTCTCTATCTAGCTTTCATGTTTTAGGTTTATGATCCGATTGATGTTTTATAGAAACCTTAGAATGGATTGTTATGATTTAGTATTTGATTAGTGGTTTATGTTTTAGGTATACATTTATGGTTTAAGAAATAGTTTATTGGTTTGTTACTATTTAAGCGTTCAACTTAGAGTGATTATGCATTTATGTTATAGGTTTGTATTAAGCTTGAATGATATCGGATCAACCAACTAAAGAAAAATGGTCTTTAGTTGTTTATTTAGACTTTGTTGACCTTAAGAGGTCAAACTGCACTGAAATGGTCTTTACTTGTGATATGGGTAAAATGGCATTTACTATGTAAGTGCAATCATTTATTTTTTAAATCTATTAACTTAAATGCATGTTAGTCGAACAGTTTTATTATACGCCTTTAGATGTTATTGCAGCCATAGTAGTGTTTTATAAGTTGATGACCTCCTAATATGGGTCAAGTGTTGTTACTTAGACTTATTTAGATGTTAAATGTTAGTCTGTTGTCAATTATGGAAAAACTGTTGTTGCTTATTTAGATGTCCACTTATGTCATATCCAAATGAGATGACAAGCTATATTTATATATTATTATTGTATAACTTTCTATTATTTGTTATTTGCGTAGCGTATGAAGACCCCTTGGGCAAGGGAAAACGGGTTGTGCAAGAAGAGGGCTTTGACCATTCGTGATGGTGAGGGTTTTAGTTGGGGAGTGTCTGTTGGGAGGGAAGGTGAACCTGGAAAGTACCGTTACAACATAAGAGGTATGTCAACTTTCGTAGGTGATAAGAACTTTCAGCTTGGTGATCAAATGCATTTCCAGTTTTTCCAAAAGCAAGGTGTGTTCGAGTTCTCTAATGTTGTTAGCGGTAATGGTAGTTAGTTTGGTTAGTGGTGGTTGTTATGTGGTTTGAAGACAATACTTTTTGGTGGGTAACTTTTTTAAGTTAGAACATGATCTATCGTTGGTAGTCACAAACATTTCCACGTTTACTGCTCATGTGGCAAGTCGTGGTTTTTGGGTTTATATATATGTTGATAAACAATAAATAAGTAGGTTATGTATATTGTAATGTTTTTGGGTTGTTTAGCCAGTAAGTTAGCAATGTTTGGATAAGTTAGTAAATCTATTATCTAAGAATTTAAACTAACTGAATTTTCATCTTAAAATTTTACATTTTGATACAACTAAACTATATTTTGTAACATTGGTTGTCCAAGTCTTTTTAACAAAAAGGTTTTTTTGAACATTAGTTTTGTAAACTTTTGGTAGGTTTAGTTGTCATGTATGATTGTGCATATGATGTTTGGTTTGTCGTGATATATGTTTATGCTAAACCTTTATTTGTTGTTTATTGAGTAATTATGAATTGTGAACTGTTTAGGTAGTAGTAATACAATTACAATCATATGGATTTTTATAAAAAAAAAAAGTCATCATACATTTTTATATCAGAAAACTTTTTTAACAATCATGTGACATTTTATATTTTTTAAATTTGATAATTTTTTTTAAAAGTCAAATTTTAGCAACATTGACTTTTCCAAGTCAATCATATTAATGACAGTTTTCCTAAAATATTTTAATTTATTAATTGGTAATAAATATAAATTCCGTTTATATTAAGAAGTTTAAGTTATCTCAATCATTGTTAACAAAATAAATTTAAGATTATTACAATTAACTAACAATCAATATAATTGTATCATCAAAATATTTTTGGTACATTTCAATTATTTAAAACCAACCCTTTATAAACTAAAACCAGTTTTGTAACATAAGAGGTATTTAAATTCAATGTTTGGCTATTTTAATTAAATTGTATTACAGTTTTACAATTCTTTTAAATCGCTTAGTTTAAAAAACGAATAATAAACAATTTTTTTCCAAAAAATAAATTCTTGATGAATAAACGAACTTTACCTATAAAAATTGGACAAACTTAAATGTAAATTACTTTTCTTTTATAAAGCCGTTAGTTAAAAAAATTTATAACAAACAATTTTATTAAAAATATAAAATGAATTATACTAAGTTTAAAATGTACCATACCAAAACGAAATTTAACTTAATAATGGAAACAGTTAAATGTAAATTAATTATCTAGTCAACTGTTATATTAATGTTGTCATAATTTAGGAATCTTTAGTCAAAAAGTCATCATACATTCTATGACTAAGTTTGTAACATTTTTATATTACCAAACCCTTTTTAGCAATAATTTACATTTTATATTTCTTAAATGTGTTATTGTTTATTTTTAAAGTCAACTTTTAGTAACGTTGACTTTTCCAACTGAATTATATTAATCACAATTTTCCAAAAATACTTTAAATTATTATCCTTAACTAAATAATGTAAACATGTAACAATGGTAATTATTATTTTCTTTTTTAAATCAATAAACGAAATTTAACTTAATAATGGAAAACTTAAATGTAAATTGATTTTCATTTCTAACTGTTACTTTTAAAAAAAATTTCACAAACAATTTTATTAAAAATTAAATTTTACTTATACACAGTTTCAAATGTACCATACCAAAAAATCGTATGCATGTAAACAAAATTTAACAACATTAACTTTTAACTTAAAAATGTAAACATATAACAATGCTAATTATATTTTCATTATAAAATTAATTTAAACGAAATTTAACTTAATAATAGAAACACTTAAATGTAAATCAATTTGTGGTCAATTGTTATATTTATGTAGACATAATTTACTAATGTTTACTAAAAATAAAAAACTTTACATTTTTATTACATTTTTTTGTTAAACCTCTATAAATACATATTAGATTGATCTTACCTAATACTTAGATACCATAGAGTTGTAGCATTATGGATCCAAACAACATTACTTTTTTGAATGACATCACTTGGCGCATGACTAAATATACTATCAAAGTTAGGGTGCTAAGGCTTTGGAAGCGAGAAAATCGAAAGAAACCTGGAGAAATTCTTTGTCTTGATATGGTTCTTATGGATGAACAGGTTATGTTTTTAACATATTTTTTTTAATTTGCTTTTTTTCTACACATTTGTTTGTTGCAAAAAATTGGTTGTTAATAATTTTTTTTTACTTTTCAAACAGGGGTCGAAAATGCAAGCTATTGTATGGAGTAGATATATGAAGAAGCATGAAAAATTCTTACATGAAAATGAAACCTATTATATTTATAACTCACAACTTGCTGAAAACAAATCTACTAAACATTTTTCTAAAGAAGATATGCTCTCATTTACTTTTGAAACTAATATTTCAAAGTGTAGTAAGTTTGATGGAAGCGAATACGGTTTTAATTTTTCATCTTTTGAGTCAATTAAAGGTGGAAATCTGTCTACAGAACAAAGAATTGGTTTGTTTTTATTATACTAACGAAATGTATTTTAATCCTTTTCTATATTGATTATGTATTCGTATAAAACTGTTTTAACTTTTTTTTAAGATTTCATTGGCTATGTTGAAGAATGGACTCCACCAGAACCAACAGAAACTAAAGCTGGTTGGAAAAGCAAGATGAACCTTGTCTTGATCGATCTAGAGTATGTATTTCATATCTGCTACGAATATGTTGGTATAAAACCCTTTATAATTTTCCTTTTAACATACATTCTGTTTATATGTAGTGGCATGAAAATGACCTGTTCTTTGTGGGAAGATTATAGTCATGAGATGTTTGAATACATCAAGCAGAATGAAGATGAAGTTCATGTAGTCCTTATTGTTCAATTTGGAAGCTTTAGCAATTATAAAGGTATGTTATATATTACTTTTTTTAGAAATTCCGATTAGATATTTTTGTATACCGGTATTTGTTTTACCTTTTTAATATTTTTTTTTCAAAGGCAATGTAAGTGTTCAAAATGCTTTCTTTATCACTCGCCTTTTTATTAATGAAGACATTGAAGACATTCGTTCTTTCAAGAAAAGGTAGAATAGTTATATTTTTTTGTGTTTTATTTATATGTTTTCAGTTGTTTAAAGATATATAAATATTTTTTTTTAATTACAGTTATATTGAAAAGTTTATCTCCAGCGAATCATGTTCTGCTCAACGATCCCTTGGATCGTCTGGTAGTATGAATATGTCTGATGAATTTTTGAATAAAACAACTTTTAGCAGTATTCGTGATCTTCCATTGATAACAGAGGTTCGTATAAAATTATTTTTTTTTTTGCCTAATAACTTTCTTTCCAAATACATTTCAAGGTTATTCGTGACATTTTTAATTTTGGTTTTGTAGGTTAACAAACAAGTAATTGTTGTTGGAACAATCAAGGGGGTGGATCCTAACGAAGATTGGTATTACCTTGGTTGCGAGTTCTGCAACCACAAGGTTGAGCCAACTTTGAGTTTACCAGATGATGAAGAGGTGAAGGACGTAACTTCATTTAAACAAGTTTTGATTTGCACGAATAAAGGTTGTCCAAAACAGATTGTCTCCGGTGATCCAGTGTAAGAATTCTATTCTCTATACATAAGTTATAATTGTATGATATTATTTTTTTTTTTTTTATGTTTTAGTATTCATGTTTACGTTTACTAATTTTTTTACATATAGATCTGATTTTTTAGTTTTGGTGTTTTAGGTATAGGATTCCAATAAGGGTACAGGATTGTACTGGAATTACATCCCTTACATTGTTTGATCGAGAAGCAAAAAAAATGTTGGGCATGTCAGCGATGCAGCTTCTTGAGAAAAGCAAACAGGTAACCTATTTTTTTGAGCTTTAAACAATATATGTAATTGTACTTTGTATTACTTATATGATGTATGATCTAGGTTTCTATTGAAGAGAAAGTAATTCCTGTTGAGTTTTATGAAATTGAAGATAAGAAATTTGCTTTCAAAATTAAAGTAGGGCAATTTAATATTGATAAGCATGTTGATGGTTATGGTATAAGGAAGCTTACAAATGATTCGGAAATTGTAGCTTCTCTTGAAGAACGGTTCCTTGACATTCAGGTTATGATTATGATTTAAATATTTTCGTTATAATTACTGTTATGAATCGTTATTATTTTTGTTGTTATTTAGTTATTGTTTAAACCTTTTTTACGTTAATCGGTTCTTTATTACATTTTTTTTTAGATCGAACAACCTCTGCTTGAAAATATCGATGTAGGTGACTCTTCAACACAGAATACGGTCTCTTTGAAGGTTAGTAGTTTACTTGGTCAATCATGTGTTCAGATTACATTTTAATGTAGTTTATTCTAACAATTTATACATGGCTTTTAAAATTGTAGGATTCTGTTGGAGATAACACTACTCCAGAATCATCTTCTAGAGTTAGTTTGATTCGTGATGAAGCTGAGATAAAGCGTAGCTTGGACAAAGTTTACGAAATGGATGATGATGCAAGTCAGTCAACAACTAAAGTCCTCAAGTCTGAAAAGTTCATTTCCCGTAACAAATCACCTGAGAACACGGTCTTGATTCCTAAGGTTGAAAAATAGGATCAATTACCCGTTTTTTTTGAACAATGGTTTATTGTCAGGATTTTTATTTCCTGTGTGTTGACATTTTGTTTTCATTTGTGTTTGCTTTGATTTTGAGACAATTTTCATCTACATAAATTGCGTGTTTACATTTGATGTTTGTTTATTATATTGGTAAAAATTCTACATGGTTGAATTGTTTTTTAGGATTTTAAGATTATTGTTGATAGTTTATAAGAGACCCTGTACTCTTATATGGCTAGCTTTATGGTGCTTTATCAAGAGTAAAAATCAGGACTGGCGTTAAGTTACTTATACTTGACGCGGATGACAAGGTGAAGAATAAAACAAAAATGTTTTGTCTAAAGAAATATTTTGATGATATTTGATTAGAAGCAGGGCAGGAGTGAAATTACTTATACTTGATGCTGATGGCCAAGTGAAGACTAAAACAAAAAATGTGGTGTATAAAGAAATATTTAATGATATTTGAATAGAATGTGTATTGGTTTTTTTTAAATCTTAATAAAATATTTCTGCTACATTTTTTTATATGTTTTACCACTCGAAATAATTGTACGTTGGTGAACCGCGTGTAACGCGGGCAAAGATCTAGTACTATATATATAGTTCGATTGTATGTTTGATATATTCAATAAGTATGTGTGAAACATTAATTGTTTGGTGCTTCCAAATACAAGAGCAAGTTAATATTACTACCAGCAATGGTGGGGAGGAATAGGATGGTGAATCTATTGCTTGTTATCCTTGAGTGGTTCAAGTTAACCGTCATAGATAGGTATGGTAATATAGATATGACCATGCATGTTTTTTTTGAACGGCCAACGAATTTTATTAAACGCTCAATGCTAGCGGGAAACTAGCTTACACCCAACATACACTTACAATGATTAGCCACCCGAAAAAAAAAAAAAAAAAAAACAGCCAACACAGAATCTAAAGCTACCAACTAACTAATATTATACAAATTAAACCCACGCCATTTCTCCCGAATCCCAATCTAGATCACATGTTTTGCACGAGCCTTAACCCAAAGGAAACTCAACGCCGTGATATCACCAATGATCTTCCGAAGTGACAGAGGGGCCTGTTTGAAAACCTCATTCCGCGAGTTCCATGCACGTAAATCTTTTAATTTCTTGCCTAATCGGTTATATTGGAAGTTGAATTACGAGTTATACAACATAAAAGTTAACGGTTGATTCACTTTTTCAAAGTCATAAATTTAATCATTAAGTCCGTAATATTAACGGGAATGTGGTGTTTTGGTATTTTACTTTTCTAATAAGAAAGGGATGTTCTGGTAATTCTACATTTTTCTTTAGTTTTTTTTTTAAAGGGGTAAAGGTGGTTATTTTCAAAAAAAATAAAATTTAAAACTAACCAACATCAACCCTGGAGATGAAAAGGTTATGGGTTTTATACAGCATGTGACATCACATTTTGGGGGTGTGACAACCTCCTATTGGTGTGTGATGTGGACCAGGGTGTATGATTCCTAAATACCGAGATGAAATCAAGATGATTGATTGAATAACTAGGATCAAAATTGTACCTTTTCAAAGCGAAACCTAATACTTTTACACAACATAGACGATTAGCATAATACACCCACTACAAGAAAACTGAGCAATATAGGCGACTTATGTCGTCTCTATTGCTCAATTTTGTCGCCGCTAAAGGTAATAGCGACGACATATTATCGCTATTGGGTCGCCGCTAAAGCTTCGTCGCTATTGAAAGTCACCTCTAATAGTTTCGTCGCTAATACTCCTGGAGCAATAGAGGCTCTATTGGTTGGTTTTTTTTCCTCCAATTTTGCCTATTTTTTCAGTTTTTTTTCCTGTTTCAAACCTGCTATTTTTCGATTACGGCAAACCATAATAACATATATCACGTAATTAAACATAACATTACAATCATCCTAGTTTTTCAAACACAAATCGTTTTACCAGCCAACATAACATTACAATTATCCAAACACAAATTGTTTTACAACATAGTTATTAATACTCCGTTAACCATAGATTCGGGAATAAAATATATGCACCAGTAATGAATAATCAAGTTTTACCAAGATTAGGAAGGGTGTGGAAGCTTGATCCAGCTGTCCCATTCCATATTCGGCATCATTATAGTAGCTTCAATAAATCATATATCTAAATGTTGTCACACCACGTCATTTCGATACCCAATGAACGCGTCCAAACGGTTGGTACCCGTTTTGATATATATGCAAACTCGCAAAGGAAATAATGTTTATGTTCTTTTTTGTTAAACAACTCGTAAGTTGAATGAAATATACTTTTATAAAAAGGGAATTACACACCCTTTTTTTCTATGTATATGGTATAAACATAGAAAATCTATTTTATTTACCCGATATAATTTATTTAAACTTTGTAATATTCATAAAAAATATATATATAAATATTTAAAAATACTCGTTCATCTTTTTCCAGTGTCGGGCTTTACCCATTATTTACTATAAAACCAAGTCACTAAACAATTTCATCATATGGTTTTTTTGTATGCAAAAAGTTGTGAAGTGATTTTTTTTAGAAAAAACAAAAAGTATAGTGTTTTTTAAGATATTTGCCCTTGATAGTTCTATCTTAACATTGTAGTCTCATATCTTGCACAATATATTATCTTCATTTAACTTCAATTGTTTTAACTATGTATTTATCGCTTATTATGTCATTATCAAGTTTTCTTACACATCGTACGCATCCTTGTCTTTATTTTCTTTTCAAACATTTATGCTACATGAGTCGTAGTCGAAAACCGATAAGTGAATGCGGTTTTGGGTATGAGCTCTCCCAACGTAATACGCGAGCCAGAAAATGACTAGATTCAACAAATTCTCCTAAATATTTCTTTTCACACCATAAATCACATTAACCACAAAGATTAACACATGACATATCCAATCTCACTTCATGTAATAATATTGTAAACCATCATTCCACACTTCACATGAATCTTGCAAACAAGAGTAGTAGAGTGTCCAAAGCATGAGATCTTAGAAAAATATAAAAAGACCCTTTATTAATTTTCCTTTTTATTATTGTGGGACATAAAGTAAAGCAACAGAAATAGAGTTAGCTCCAACATTCTCTCTCATCACCTCAGAACATACCAAAAGAGAGTGGAGCTGTATTCACATGTAATTGTTTGTGTCATGGGGTCTCTTTATGACCCGAAAATTTATTAAAAAAGTATTCCTTTTTGCTTTCTTTAACCCACCAAACCATTCTTTCCCCCTTTTGCCCTCACGCTTACCTTGCCGGAGCCCCGAATGCCCGGTGCCACCAATAAGGTATCCTTTTCCAAATTTATTATCTTTTTGCCTATATATTTCTGGGTTTTCAAGGGATTTGTATAAAGATTACTGTAGCTGTGTTGGGTCATCAAGAATTTAGGTTAGGGTTACTGTTTCTTGAATCTTTGAGTTGGATGTTTTAGTTTTTGTAGTTAGGGGTAGATTTGTAAAATGTTAGTTGGTTGTTGGTAGATCAGTTGTGTGCTTTAGGGTTTTGATTTGTGTTTGATGTTTATGTTGTTTTGAGTTGTGTTTGTGTGTTCTTGGTTTGTTGAGTGGATCTGGTATTATGTTGTGTTTTTTTTTTTTTTGTTGCTAAAACTTGCTCCTAGTTGTTATGAGATCAAATTAGTTTATGAAGCTGTGTTTTGAAATGATTGTTGAAATGAAAATTACTGTCTTGTAAGGTTTGAAGGACTAGTTAAACTCCTAACTATAATGTTTTTGCTATGCGGCATTTATGTTTTATCGATAAATATTGTCCAATATTGTTTGAGTGAGAGTAGGAGTGTAGGACTAAGATGGTAAAGTAGGGAAACGAAAAGGAAGTCGAAACGACGTGTATGATGTGAACTCTATATAGGTAAAGTAAATAGAATTCTTGGTTGTTTTATATGTTACTAATAAGGTAACAAAAAGGGTTTATAACGGGCGTATGTTCTTCGTAAATATTATCAGTTATCAACAAGGTGGTGTTTGACTAAATTACTTGATAAATGCTGCAGGAAATGTCGGCTCCTGATGCTGATGGGAATGAAGCAGAAGCTGGTCACATCATATCAACCACAATCGGAGGCAAGAATGGAGAACCAAAGCAGGTATGTTTCTTTCGCTTCTTATAAATCGCTGATCTGAATGTTAGATTCGGTTTTTTAAAAGCAAATCCTATCGGTCAACGGGAATCATGTTTGATTGGTCAATCCTGATTCTATGAAACTTATCCGCTATTCTATTACTCTATTGATATTTGATGTTATTCTTCACGACTTCACGTGGAGCTGTATTAATTGCGTATCGGTCCAACATTCTCGTGACGTACACAAATTTGTTTTGGTAAATCATAATCAAATTTGCCAAATCTTTTAACTGTTTTTTTTCCGCTACGTGCAGACCCTTAGTTACATGGCAGAGCGTATTGTAGGGACCGGATCTTTTGGAACCGTTTTCCAGGTACACGAATGGTTTATTTCTTTTTTAAATGTTACATATTTGCGCTTACTAAGTCTGCTAATCTTTTATCATTTCAGGCAAAATGCTTAGAAACAGGAGAAACCGTTGCTATAAAAAAGGTCTTGCAAGACCGAAGATACAAGAACCGTGAGTTGCAATTAATGCGCGCGATGAACCATCCAAATGTTGTTTCCTTAAAACATTGTTTCTTTTCTACTACAAGCAGAGATGAGGTTTTCTTAAACCTAGTCATGGAGTATGTTCCAGAGACAATTTATCGAGTTGTAAAACATTATGATAATCTACACCAAACTATGCCCCTCATTTATGTGAAACTTTACACATATCAAGTGAGTTATATTTTTCATCTCAACGGCCAGTTTTTTTTTCTTTTTTTTTAACGGGGACTCACTAGTAAACATTTCAGATCTTTAGGGGGCTGGCATACATGCACATGGTTACTGGAGTATGCCATAGGGACTTGAAACCTCAGAACGTTTTGGTGAGATTTTTTTTTTTTTTATCTTTTTTTTTTCAGTTAGATATTTTACGACATTCTTAAAGCTTATTTGATTACTTTTCCACAGGTGGATCCTCTGACTCACCAAGTCAAGATTTGTGACTTTGGAAGTGCGAAAATGCTGGTACGTTACTTTTCATATTCGGTATATTATCTTGCGGATATTATAGCGTGCTTGTTTAATAAAGCATGGTGATTGATTAATTGGAATTAATCTAAGACAATGCAGCCACGAAACTCTTACAAAAGTTTTAATTAGGTCAATGAAGCATAAAATATGTAAAAAGGTTACCCGAATTTGCAACCAGTTTCAGTTACACCTGGAAACGATAAAATGCCATTACGCTTCTTTACTTCAGTTTTTTTTTTTAATCCAAAAAACACCCTAAAGTTCAAGATTATTAAAAATTAAATTTTGAGTTGGTGTATTCATTTATTGTACAATAAAGCACACCCACCGCCCCGTTGCCCTTTCCCATCATCTGATTGTCGAAATTTCACACTTTTATGTTCAGAATACCAAATAAATATAAATCGGGGGTATTTTTGTCATTTTAGGCATATTTGGTGAAATGAATGTGATTGCATAATTGCATGGTTAGGTGGCTTCTGTAATCATTATCTCATTATTTAGCTTCGAAATGAGTAACATTAGTTTCTCACGTCATTTATGACCATATATTTGACCGTGATTAGGTGAAGGGAGAACCAAACATATCATACATATGTTCACGTTTCTATCGTGCACCCGAACTCATATTCGGTGCTACTGAATACACCACTTCAATTGATATTTGGTCTGCTGGTTGCATTCTCGCCGAACTTCTTCTGGGACAGGTTTGCAGCTTAAACAACCGTTGTCATAACATTGCAATAAACGTTTACTAAATTTATTGCTCTTACAGCCACTATTTCCTGGAGAAAATGCGGTGGACCAGCTTGTGGAGATCATCAAGGTACAGTAATCAATAACTACATAAAATCCGGTCTTATAATCTTATAATTTCTTATGGTCGGTTTATATCAGGTTTTGGGCACACCAACTCGAGAAGAAATTCGTTGCATGAATCCAAACTACAATGATTTCAGATTTCCTCAAATTAAGGCTCACCCGTGGCATAAGGTATGTATGAATTAATAGCTGTTGATTTATGTAAAATAATGTGATATGTAATCAATCTATTTGCTGTTTGTTTGTTTAAGGTGTTTCACAAGCGGATGCCTCCTGAAGCAATTGATCTTGCTTCTCGACTCCTACAGTACTCTCCGAGTCTTCGCTGCAATGCTGTAAGTTTATTTTAAATAAATTCATCTTATTTTATATTATATTATATTAATCTATTAATTTACTCTTAATTCTTGAACTGTTATTAGCTTGAAGCAATAGCACATCCGTTTTTTGATGAGCTACGCCAACCTAATGTTCACCTACCAAATGGCCGACCGTTACCTCCTCTCTTTGACTTCAAACAAGAGGTATTGTGCATGTTAGTCAAATCATTTTTTGGATGGTTTATTATATTATTATTGTTTTTTTTTATTTTTATTTTTATTTTTTTTTTGGCGACGATTCAGTTAGCAGGAGCATCTATGGAGCTAATAAACAGGTTAATTCCGGATTATGTGAAGAAACAAATGAATCTACAGGTTCCGCAGGCCATTGTGGGGTCGTAGATATTTAAGGCGTCTGTTGTATGTGTCAATTCGTCTGTGTTTGTCTGAAGAAACGAGAAGCTGGTTGTATATGTTTTTTTGTTTCTGCAAAGATTTAAATTTATGCGTTAGCTAGAATTAAATACAAGAGATGGTAGAACCGAAAGGTTTGGAGTTTTGGTTGTTTCTTGCGCTGCTGCTGCCGCTGCTTTCAACCCTAGTTTTGTATTTTCAGCAGATGATATGGTTACCTTGTTATGTAAATACCCTTTAGTGTTGCAACGGTCGTGGAATTTGGGCTACTTTTGACGTCCGTTTTTCTAGCTATTTTGTTAGATTTTAAGCGTAGAAAACATACCAAAACTTGAATCAACTCATTGGTAAGTAACTGAGTCGAAAATGCTACGTCTAGGCTTGTCGATGTGACAGCGCATATGATCGGCTAATAACATGACTTGTGAGTCTGTGACCCAGGTAAAAAGTAAAAACCGCTAGATGGATATTATTGTGTGACGACTGGTCACTGGAGTTTTGAATTGGGCATAGCATAGCAAATGATTTGGTTTAGACATACATATAGGGCCTATTGGACCTGATATAGGCGTCTAGCACATACTATAGCCGGTGCACAAGGCTTGTCAATACTCAATTTTACATATATAAGATGTGTCTACATGTAGACTGTATAAATGCCGGTAAAGTTTCACTTATAGCTAGCTAGCTAGCTATCTGTATAGTCTGGTGAGAGGGTGAGATTGTTATGAACAAAGTGGCCCAACTCGTTGAACCAACTTACAACAACAACCTTACTCAGTAAATTCCATAAGCGCAACTATTGGTAGGGCATGGAGAGGGTATAATGTAAACAGACCTAACCTCTATCTCTGAAAGTAGAGAGGCTGCTTCTGAAGAGACCATAAGCTCCAAAGCCCACAAATAAATACAAGAACAAGAAATATAAACTACCAGTATTATAGAGATGATGGGGAGAATACATGGTAACAAATAGAAAGAGTTAAATAGCCAAAACAGTCCCTGTGGTTTGGTGGTATTTTGTCAGTCCAGCCCAAAATCAAAATAATTGCTTGAATAGTCTCTTTAGTTTCACGAAATAAGCCAAAACGGTTCAATTACTTAACGGGGTTAACTCAACCTCGTTAAGTCAGAGACAAAATCGTCAACTCACCTCTAATATTTTTAACCAGACGTTTGTTCGTTCCTTTATAAACTTGGTTTACCCCCAATTCAATGTAAACCCTAAATTTGAAATCCTAACGTTCCAATTCGACTAGTAAGCAAGATGGTTGTTTGCTCGTATGAATCCGACACTATAATCAAGACTTCCTGGACATCAGGAAACCTTGGCAGACGCTTCTATTATTGTAATCGAAAGGTAAGTTTTTCAACCGGATTAAAGTTATTAATTTTCAATTTCAAACCAATGTATGATCATAGGGAGGTGGTTGTGGCTTTGTTACTTGTGTGGATCATCATTGTATGCATGAGGAGGCAGTTTCAAACTTGGCTGCTGAAAATACAAGGTTGATACTGGACAACAGAAGATTGAAGATTTATTTGGGTGCAACTTGGGTGATGATCGTATTGTATTGTGTGTTCTTTGGGTCAGAAGATGCAAGTGGGTCAAATATTATGCAGTTCATGTATTTCTTTTGAATTTGTTATGTATCAGTTTGATGAATAAATGAATCAATGATTGAATTTCAATGCATTTGTTTTTAGCTAACTGTTATGAAAATGGGTCATTAGTTTGAGTAATTAGCTACAGTTGGTCATGCTTGCATAAATGTGCAGTTTTGGTAAATGGGTCATACTGCAACCTATGAACTTGTACAAATAGGTTTAACTTGGTACTATCAGTTTTGGTAAATGGGTCATGCATGAGCCTGCACAAATCAATTTAGCTTGGTACTATCAGTTTTGCACTATTGATCAACTCAAATGGGTCATACATGAGCCTGCACAAGTGTGCATTCGCAACCAACAGAATAACACAAGCAATGTGCAGCGCTTTTGCAAATGGGTCATGGGTCAGCTGCAAAAGTCAACATATTATGCTCAAATCTACTGCACATAAACATCTACTGCCAACAACATAACACATCATACAAATACCTAACATATCTATAACATTCAAAAGTTAACATATCCAAATGGGTCATAAAGAAGTCAACATACAACCATAACATTCAAAAGTCAACATAACCAAATACATAAACAAAGTATTGTTCAAAAGTCAACACACAACCAACACACCCTACTAATCAACTACTTGTAATCCACCATCCTCAATGCCATTACCACCACCATCACAACTGCCACTGCCAACATGGCAAGTCTTTTTCAGCTTGCATGATCTCTTGTTATGCCCCTTCTGCTTGCAGAGAGCATAAGTGACTGTATTTTCTTTTCTTAGCAGTTTATCCCTATCTGGAATGATTGGCTGAGTAGGCTGAGAAGCATGATCAACCTGTAGCCTCTGCAATTTCTTTTACAGGCTTCTTTCTCATCTTTTTTGGCCTTTCTGGTTGCTTGTGATGCTTTGGGGTAGGGATGAGCTTAGGACGGTATCGATACTAATTGATACTGATCCCAAAAACTCCCAAAACCCAATACCGATACCAAAAACATACGGTACGATATCAATACGGTACCGGTATGATATCGGTATTTTACCTTAAAATACCGATACCATACTGATCCCGTACCGATACCGAAAATACCGAAACCAAAAACCTCTAAATGTAAGTACCGATACCGATACCGAACACCCTAAGTTCGGTACGGGATCGGTATCGGTTTGGTATTCGATGATGTATGCTCATCCCAACTTTGGGGGTTATGGTGGTTGGGCATTTTGATTGTGGACAAAAATCCATACCATTGATTGGAGCAATGGTACAATAATACACTTTCTTCCATGTGTCCAACCAATAAATCTGATCAACCCACCTCTCACGTATGCCATCACCTCTATGCTCTGCATAACACCATATGGCAGCCACTGCATGCTTGCATGGCATAGTAGTCAGGTCCCATTTCCTACAAGTGCATGTCTTTTCTTCAAGGTTAACAACCCTTTGGTCTTGTGTAGCAAAACATGAAACTTGGTACATGGATCCACCTGTATTAAACATGGAAAGTCAATATATTTTTCAGCAACCTTAAACATCATAGCAAATGATTATAGGAAACATACATGTCCAGATCACATTGTATTGTGATGCCTTAGTTTTGATCTTGTCAAAAGCCTTGATTGCAGCAGGTGTTAAAGGGCTATCACTTTTTGCAATCAATTTCTTTACAACCACAATCTTCTTCATTAGGTACTCCCTTATGTACTCAAGGCAAGTGATGATAGGTTTGTCCTTACCATTCACTAGTTGCCTGTTGAAAACTTCACAAATATTATTCAAGACTATATCACACTTTGGCCTTCCTACATGCATTAAACATACTACAGTTTAGTTTTCCTAACATACATTCTAAGCACTATAAACATAAGATGAGTCGTACCTATAAAGTGAGATCTTGACCAATGTTTTGGTAGAATCTCTTTCAGCCAATCATGCAAGGTTTTATCTACTTTGGCTACTGCATTCATGGATATGCCTTAGACAGAACCTATGTTTTGCCTTTGGGAATAGCCTAGAGTTGGCTGGTATGATACCCTGCATAACACCATATGGCAAATAATTGTAAATACTGATCATTTCATTGAAGCATTTAACATAAACAACATAAAAAGGAAACAAGAAAAAACTTACCTTCTGCCTGTCACTTATAAAAGTCAAATCAGAATTAGACCCAATATCCAAATCATCTCCCAGGTTCACCAAGAACCAACTCCAAGACTCCATGGTTTCTGATTCCACCAATGCATAAGCCATTGGATAAAAACCATTGTTACCATCTACACCTACAACAGTTAAAATCTATCCAGGAAAGAGTCCCTTCATGAAACAACCATCCAAACCCAGGATTTCTCTACCACATAACTTCCACCATTCCTTCAGACCTCCTAAACAAATGTAAATTTTTCTAAACTACCTTGTAGGGCTACTTGGATTGTACTCTCTCTTTCTACATCAATTTTGATTGTTGTTCCAGGATTAGATCTCAACAACTCCTCACAATAATCCCTAAGCTTCTCATACTGCGTCACATAAGAACTGCTAGTTTTGTTGTTGCTTTCCCTTTAGCCTTAAACATCTGGTTAGCTGTTACCTAAACTTGAATGTTCTTCTAAACAATATCTACTAAAGCAGATACTGTTATGTTTGGACTTTCCTGGACAATATGCTCGATCTCCTTAGCCAACCAAGACACTATGCATAATCTAACACCCCTACTTTGAAAACAACAATGATATGTGATTAAGGTCTTCACAACCCAAGCCCCAAGTACTTTATTGTAGGAGAGGTGCAAAACAAAAGGACAAGTGGGTGGGGGGTATTTTTTCCTAGGTTTCTTCGTTTTTGAAGTGGAGGGTTCTGCCTGTCCTTTTTTTTTAAAACTATTTTGGGTGGTTTTACAGAAATGCCCCCCAACTTTGAGTTTTCCGCATTAATGTCACAACTACCACCAAGTTGTGGATTAACACCCTAGCAAACAACCTGAAACTTAGACTTATCATTCTTAACAACCCTCAGCTGCCTCCTGCTTTCCACAACCAAATCCTTAACCAACTTCTTCATATTAACTCTAGAAGTAAATGTTTGACCTATATAAAATGGACAATCATCATTTTTTTGATTTGCTTCTCCTCTTCTGTTTCCTATTATTCCTAACTGACTTATGCAACCTAGGCTCATCCTCGTCACTTAAACTGTCAAAGTCATCTAAATTTACTTCAACCTCATCATCCATTTGATTATCTGTTTCCTCACTATCAATAACATCAGGGTCTACTGCAGCCTTAAAGTTTTCCATATCAACCTCATAATCATCTACTTCATTGTCCTTATCTATAATGAAGTCAGAGTCGTCATCATCACAGTGACATCCGTCACTTTTTATATTTTTTTATATAATAATAATAATAATAATAATAATAATAATAATAATACTAATGATAATAATAAATAAAAAAAATCAGATTATATATAGATATATTTTTTTTCTTTCTCTTCTTACCATCTACAAACCCATTAACCAAACCATAACCTACCCATTTCTCCTTCTTCTGGCCCAACAGCAGTAGCCCAGGTCCGGCCCATCAACCAAGCCCATCTCCACCCCCCTTCCCCTTACTGTTTAAAACAAAAAAAAAAGATGTCTCTGCCCGGATTCGAACCGGAGCAGTGATCCAAACACCAACACGCGCACAACCACTTGAGCCACAGCTCATTTGTGTTATAATCCCAACCCATAATGTATTTAACCTTTTTTTTTCGCGTCCCTTTCCTTCTTCCTTTGGCTGATTACGTGCAGCAGCAGCAGGCATCAATCAAGTCCGGTCAACGATTTGACCACTTGATTGAGCTTTCTTTTTTTTTTGGAAACCATGGACCATTGACTCGCACAAGTTAATACACGCGTTTGACTTAGTGATTTAATACCCTTTATAAACCTTCTAAATCGATTAAGAATAAATTAGTATACATACTCGTTTTAATCTAATTAGACTCGCACACACAACCTAAGAGTAACGATTTAGAAAACCCCTCTAGCACATTCACCTATCAAACGCTGAAACACCTTCAAATCTAAGATTCTTGTTCGTGTTGACTTTTCTGTTGACCACTTGTTCGCACCTCTAAAACGCATTGTAAGTTCAATTTCTTTTATGGGTTTTGTTAATCGGCCCTTATACCCCAAAAGCCCTATGGTTAATTTAGTTATAATCGCGTTTTATAACTGATTGAAAACTCTAGGGTTTGTTCTTGTTAATTGGGGAAGATGATTGTTTTATGGTGTTATATAAATAAAACGCGAATTCAAATTAATTAACAAACAAAGACCCAGACCAGCTGGTCTGGGCATGCTGTTACTATACACAGGTCACTGGTTCGATTCCCATAACCAACAAGTATTTTTGACATTTTTTTTACATATACTTAAGACATTAAATCTTTTAAAAATCAGTTTTAAATACCAAAAGCGGGTTGTAAATTCTACAAAAATTATTATATGATCTTCAAATGATAAAGTTCATTACCCAATTTTTAGTTTTTCAAAAATAATTTATTTAACATATATTATTAATAATACAAGTTTATTCATTTATATTTATTAAATTCTATAAAAATATCTAAACAATTTTATTAAATCTCACAAAAATTATCCTAAACTTGTATGTTCTTAAACATTTCAGAAATTATTTTTATTTCAGAAAAACCGTTTGTTTTATATTTTTAATTAGTTTTTGTTAGTTTTAGTCATAAATAATTCATAATAAATTCATTTTACAATATTTTTGCACCAAAATTTTACATAAATTATTTCTATCCATTTAGAACAGAAATACAATTTTTAATCTAAAAATTTCTTTAATTTTAATATTTTTAAATATTAAAGTTATATTTTGACAGATTGAAATAAATAGATTAAATATCCTATTTTCAAGAAAATAATTTTATAAAAATTATTTTCACACTTAAAACTTTATATTGCAACCATCTCCAATTTGAAATTTACAAAAAGACTTTTGTTTATTTATTTACCAAAATTCTTTTACTTATTAAACGTTTAATTTATTAATCAAACGAATACTCATCCCCAATTCGAAGCCCTAGAAAATACTTGTAGACTAGATAGACTTAGACTTATTTGTTACATTATACATAGGGTGATAATTGGCAACGTTGGATTATACTTATTCAATTACACAAGACTTACCACCTTGCTAAGGTGAGTATTACTTATCCCCTTTTTCGTTTTACACTTTTGGGGTGATTCATGCACAAGTATACAAAACTTTCGTATTCATTTACACATACATTTTATTCATATACAATTCATATACGTGTCTTGTTTATCTTTGTGCTTATGCTTGAACATGAACGTAGCTTACATACAAAATCATACATTTAGACATAACTTATGTTATGGTGCTCTTTACACTCAGACGTAACTTATGTTACGGTGCTCATTTAGACGTAACTTATGTTACGGTGCTCATTTAGACATAACTTTGTGTTATGGTGCTCTTTTAGACTCACACGTGTTGAGGTGCTCATTATCAATTTCATTGTACAACTTTACATGTGATCTTTGTCTTGTTTGGTTACTTGCGTGTTTACATAATGCCTTGGTGATGCTAGACACATGAATTGTACTACTTTTCAAAACTTATACTATACGTACAAAATTAAGTAGTACTCACCAACATCATATGTTGACAAAATTATTTTCGTGCATGTTTTAGGATAAGCTGCTTGACGCTTCACATAGGACTTTGGACTTAGACTAAATCAATCAATTTTCTTTACTTTTGTTGACTTGTATTAAATTTCACATGATTGTAAAACAATATTCAATAATCATATATTTACATTTTAGTACCATGAGCTTTTGAACAATCGTCACTACGTGGCACCTCGATGATTCCGCCATCGGTTGGGGTGTTACAATCACCTACACTTTCCCTGTTTTTTTTTTCTTGCTAGTGTTTTGCATCAGCTTCATCCTCACTACCAGATGATTCAATATCCTCATCCTTATCAGGCTTATAAGCACTATCTTGACTATCACTACATTCTCACATATCCAAATTTGTCTGATATGAGAATTTATCATCATCAGACTTATTGCCCTGAACATCTTCACCTAGCTTTCTATGTTTTAAACTTTGATAGTTTGGGTCAATATGTTCAACATATATCTCAATTAGCTTCTCATTCTCAACTAGTTTGTTTACTTCTAGCACTTGTGCATCAAATAAGATTGGTATCTTGGTTGTGTCCTGGCAGCCTATAAAAAAACCTAACTTCATCACTCTCTAATTATCCTAGTTCAAGTAAAATGTCATACAAAATTACCACAACAAAACAATCTGAGTTCAGATAATCACTGTAGTTCACCTTGGCGTCTAGATACATCATAGCTAGTTGTTTAGGGTCACTAAACTCACCACAATGATAAAGCTTAACCGGAAACTCCTATTTGCTTGAACCTGTAGTGTCATAAAGAATACAGTTAACATGAAATTTCAGTGACAATAGTTTAAGTAATTAACACATACATCGAAAGAGAACTACTGACCATAATCTGAGTGATGATCAAAGTTGTTTTTGTCGTTCCTCACACGCCATCCCTCCTCCATGATCAAAGTCGAGAAGGAGAGAATCAGAGGGAGAAGAAGAGAATCAGAGGTGGAGGGAAAATCATGGGATGTAAATGGCAATAAAGGTGAAAAATTAGGGTTAAATAAGGAGAACAAACGTCTGGTTAAAATATTATAGGTGAATTGATGATTTTGCCCCTGATTTAACAAGGTTGAGTTAACCCCGTTAAGTATTGGACTGTTTTGGCTTATTTTGTGAAACTAAAGGGACTGTTCAAGCAATTATTTTGATTTTAGGCTGGACTGACAAAAACCACCAAACCATAGGGACTGTTTTAGCTATTAACTATATTGAGTCAAATGTTATGTATAAAGCTATAAATATTATTATGATTTGTGTGTATATATCTAATGGGTAAGGTTCTATAGAAAATTCTATATTAGAGTGAAAACCGTGGAAACTCTAACTTCCCGAGCTTTTTAGGGCCTGTAATATAAACAATTCTAAGCATTTTGAGCCAAAAAATAATCAAAAAAGCGCCGGGCGGTTTAAAAAAAACCGTTTTCGGGTAACACATGTTACACGAAAATAACATATGTTATTTTCGTGTAACATGTGTTACCCGAAAACGGTTTTTTTTTTAATAAATAAATAATAACTTATTCGAAACGAACTGACCCGAGCAGACCTTTGCTCGTGTTTAGCTCATTTACAAACCGAAACGAGCCGATCGGCTCATTAAATCGAGCGGAAAATCAAGCGAGCTTTTTTCAAATGAACGGCAAGCGAGTCACAAGCGACAAACATTTTAAACAGCACTAATTTTAAAAAGTTTGTTACTTTGTTTTGCCGAATACAAAATCAATCAAAATATTTAATGATTAGAGAAAGTTCAATTGATAAATACAAAAATAATCATTATATATCATCCTCAAATTAAAGAAGGTTGGACCCATATAGATCCCTAGATTCTTCACATTTCACGCATATTTCACGCACACATTAATGACCAAATAGTATAAGATTATGGGGTATGGTCACCTACCCCTTTTCCACATCAGCGCCACGTCATTTTCCCCTTTTCCTTTCCAAACCAGGGAAATGGTTCCCCCTTCTTTCCCCTTCCCCTTTCCTTTATTTTAATATTTTTTATAGGGAAAAAAGACAAAATATATGTATATATAATATTAATAGAAGAAAAGACAAAAATAATAATAATATTATATAGATGGGGGAGAAGGGGAAGATTTTCCCGTTTACACCAAAGTAGGAGGGGGGGGGGGCGGTGTTCCCCTTGGGGAAAAACTCCACATCATCTTTCCCTAGCAATTTTCATAAAAAAAACAGAAATGAGTGTCAATGTGTCAGCAAGATTGGAGAAAACAGGTCTGACAATCAACTAATAGGAAAAATGTAAGTTGACCCATGACAGAAAGACAAGGGAACCCATCTCATCTCATCTATGTGTCACTTTTCAAATCTCAATAATAATAATAATCTCTTTCTTCACAAACCTTTGAATATTCATTTCCCCAATGCTCACTGCCTCATTTCTTTACGATAAAAACATATAAAAAACCACCAGCAACAATCTTATTTTTATCATTTTAGTTACTCGAGGAACTTCATTCCAAGAAGGTTTATAAAAAAAAACACAACATTTTGCTTTTAGAATTCAGAAACCAACCAGATTTTGACTCATTTCTTTAGCTCTTTTTGCCAGACATGAAGTTTGTTATTTTGTGGGTACTGATTTTTTTTAGTGTTTTGGTTTTAATGGTGGCTGCTTCTGATGATAGTCTTCTTTCTCCAAAAGGTGTTAATTATGAAGGTATTTATTTTGTTTGCATTGCAAAAAGAAACCAAGAAAACATAAAAAGATTACATTTTTATAAATACCCTTCTTTGGATTTGGTGTTTGGTTAGTTAAGAATGTGTTTTTTTAAGGCTTATTTACTTGTAATAACTGAAGGGTTTTTTTTTTTTTTTTTTTTTTTTTTTTTTTTTTTTTTTTTTTTTTTGGTGACAGTGGCTGCATTGATGTCTATGAAGGGTAAAATGATTGATGAGTATCATGTGGTTGATGGATGGGATATTAATTCTGTTGATCCTTGTACTTGGAACATGGTTGCTTGTTCTTCTGAGGGTTTTGTAATTTCTCTGTTAGTATTCAGCTAATTTCTCAATCTTTTTCAAGTTTAAGTCTTTATTTAGAACAGTAAAAGATGTTTAGATTTGTGGTTTGAAATGATTATCATTGTTTAAAGTCAGGGATAGTTAGGTAATCTACATTTTCAAAAACCTTTGAAATATTTCATTTCATAATAAAATGTAAATTAACAGCATGATAGCAGGCAAACAGGTAACAAACTGCGCGCCGCAACCACCCTGTTGAATGGTTATAAATTTAGGTTGACTCTAGATACTTGAAAAAATCTATGGTCATCTTTACTATTTTTTTCCAACTCAAAAATTTGATTATGGTGGTTTGACATTGCTATAATCACTGTTAAAGCATATCCAAACACCCCTGAAGTGTCATGCTAATAGTTATTTTTTGGTAGTTTCATTTCCACTTTTTTTGTGAAATCACCTATTTTTTGTAAATTACAGTGATTATGATGTTGAGATGTAGTCATATTTGTATCGTTGTGAATCTAGCTTTTGTTTTAAATTTTAATATCATAAATGCTTCTCAGTGAAATGGCTAGTACTGGATTAGCAGGCACGTTATCCCCAAGTATCGGAAACTTAGGACATCTTCGCACACTGTAAGTTTAATAAAAGCATCCGTTATATTTATATCCGGATATCTTCATTTATTAGGTTTTCTAAGTTATATCATATTTTTAGACTTTTATTCAAGCGTTATCCGAATGATGACGAGCATATTTTAAATTGAAAATCCATTTGTTATAGGTTATTACAGAACAATGCATTATCCGGTCCAATCCCAGCTGAAATTGGAAAACTTACAGGACTAGAAACTCTTGATTTATCAAGTAATCAGTTTGTAGGCGAAATCCCAGCCTCTTTGGGCTCTTTAACCCGTCTAAGTTATCTGTAAGTTTTCATTAAAGTTTCCATTCATGATTTTCTTTCTTTATGCACATTGCGTGTCTAACATTTTAACACGTTTTCAGGAGACTAAACAAGAACAAGTTGTCAGGGGATATTCCGGGACCTGTGGCAAACCTCACAGGTCTTTCATTCTTGTATGTCATTTTGTTTTTGTAATTTTGGTACCAATATGTTTGTTCCAATAAAGTTCGAAACACATTCACAATGTGACTTTTGCTTTATGAATATAAATATATTGTGGATATTGCAGGGATGTGTCGTTCAATAATCTCAGCGGGGCCTCTCCGAAAATAAGAGCTAAAGACTACAGGTAACATTTTTCTTTCTAGCAAACTACAATTGATCAAATTCATTAACTATCAAATGGTTTAAGATTTATGTTGTTTTTGAGTTTTTGTTTGTGTAATTGCTGGCACAAACATATTATAATACTTATATCAATAACTGGTATCGCAGGATCACCGGGAACAATTATCTTTGCACTTCATCCTCCTCGTTAAGTTGTGTCAACGTCCCCAAAGTGGCAAATGGTAACCTTTCTTATCCCCTTAACTTGTTAACATGTCTATATGAAAATAGTTTGCTTTACTATATAAAAATAATCTTGACCCCTTAACTTGTCAACCCGTTACCAAAATCGCACATAATGCAACTGTACTATATGAAAATAGTTTGCTTTATGATTTACGCTTTTGGCGCTTGTTGCAAGAAATTTGTTAAGTGACTGATATATAAACACATAATAATTCTTGTTTAACCTGCATAGAGAGCAACTCAGGAAAGCAAGTTGAGAATCACCACCATTGGATCATTTCCGTTACACTTGGAGTTATTTGCACGTTCGTGGCTTCTATGATGGTTCTTGTTTGTGGGGTCCATTGGTACCGATCTCGCCTTATATGTACATCATATGGTACATTTTCTATGAAATAATAAACCTTTTATAATCAAACATTTGTAAATCCCATGATGCATTCTTTGTGATAAAACTTAGCCTTTTCGTTTTTAAACATTTGCAGTGCAGCAAGATTACGAGTTTAACGTTGGTCATTTACAAAGATTTACATTTCGTGAATTACAAGTTGCAACTGGGAACTTTAGTTCCAAGAATATATTAGGCCAAGGCGGTTTTGGGGTCGTTTATAAAGGTTGTCTTGTAAATAGGACTTTGGTGGCGGTAAAAAGACTAAAAGATCCTAATTTATCAGGGGAGGTACAATTCCAGACTGAACTTGAGATGATAAGTTTGGCATTGCACCGGAATCTTTTGCGTCTTTACGGCTTTTGTTTGACTTCTAATGAGAGATTACTTGTTTACCCTTATATGCCAAATGGCAGCGTTGCAGATCGCTTGAGAGGTAACTAAATAAGCTAATCCTTTTGTTTCTGTTACGTGTTGACTTTCTATTTTTCGTTGTCAAACCTAACAACTTGAAATTCGAGATAAATGTTTTTATCATACTTTCTCGACGCTTTTACGGAAAATTGTAGTGATTCTTATATATTTGATGGTATTGTACTTGTTCTTAAAAAATCAAATAGGTTTTAGTTTTACATATAAAGTGCTATGTATAAAAAAGTTTGTTTGACCCTAATAAAGTGATAAGTCAACTATTGTAGAAAGAGGGGAACATAAAATTTATATTTACTCTTCCAATTTTTTTCTTGACTTTTATATTTGGAGGTCAAACCTTGCAATTTCAAAATATAAAAATGAATATGCTTCTTTAATTTACATTTCTAGTCATTTTAAGCCAAATTACACTGGTTCGTATACAGTATAGTATCGTTGCGTCTTTGTGTAAAAAGTGATAGCTTTTAGATAAAAATCAAGATAACTATTTAACCTCTTGACTCTTGAAAGTCAACCGTTAGACAAAAGAACATAAACACAAAGTTATTCTAGTCTTTTTATACGTTAACTTTAATTTTTGTAAACAGACGGTGGCCGGGAAACACCTATTTTGGATTGGAGTAGAAGAATGCATATTGCACTTGGAGCTGCAAGAGGTCTTCTATACTTACACGAACAATGTAACCCCAAAATAATCCATAGAGACGTAAAAGCTGCAAATATTTTACTAGATGAGAATTTTGAAGCAATTGTTGGCGATTTTGGTCTTGCTAAGCTACTAGACCCCCTTGATTCGCATGTCACAACCGCAGTTCGTGGTACTGTGGGCCACATTGCACCAGAATATCTTTCCACCGGTCAATCTTCTGAAAAAACCGACGTTTTTGGTTTTGGCATACTTCTTTTGGAACTCATAACAGGCCAAAAAGCGTTAGATGCTGGCAATGGTCAGGTTCAAAAGGGAATGATCCTTGATTTGGTAAAAAAACATACATATTGACATAAAAGTCAAAGTCAAAGTCAACTTTTTATTTTTTTGCTAAACTATTGATCATGGGTCAATGTCTGACTTGGTTGACTTTTTATATATACAGGTTAGAACTTTGTATGACGAAAAACGGTTGCAAGTATTGATAGACAGGGATCTGAAAGGTTGTTATGATGAACAAGAGCTAGAGACGGCCGTGGAACTTGCACTCCTTTGCACTCGAGCACATCCAACTACTAGACCAAAGATGTCAGAAGTCATGAAGGTATTAGAAGGTATCGCGGGTCAACCTTGCAGTTTGGATGAGACACAAGCGGAACCTACCCAACAATGTCTTGAAAGAGCTTTTAGCTTTTCTAGGAGTCACAATGATGCTCGCGAAGGGTCCTCGTTTAAAATAGAAGCAATGGAGCTTTCAGGACCTCGGTAACGGCTCTTTACGGCGTATCGATGAGTTAATTGTGAATATTTAAAGTTTTGGATATGTTTAGAAATGGAGCCATAAGTTTTGTTAGGGTGTTCAGTTGTATGATGCCAAATCTTGATGTGTAGTAACTAGTAAGCAATGGCTTGGCTTAGACATTTCAATTACTATGATACACGTGCATTGCACATGACCTTGAACTATTAGAATAATTCAACAATTAGACTTGGTACATAAAATGAGTACGAGTGGGATGACAAGTTGAACCGTTGATTTTGTAAAACAGGGGTCAGGTAACAGGTTAAAATGAGTTTGGGTCAACTAAGTTTAGGTCACAACGCTTTAATTTTTTTTTTTACTAAAATGAGTACGAGTGGGATGATAAGTTCGAACCGTTAATCATATCTTAAATAAAATAAGATTTGTGTGGTGAATATACAATCTATGGTTAATTCTCATATGAATTTCTCCAATGCTAGTTTAAATGTCACTTTAAGTTTGTTCGAAAAAGAAAAACAATTTGATAGCTCGCATAAAGTTTTGTTAATATTTTCTTTGTCAAAAGCATGTTAGGTAAAACAAATTAATCTCAAAGTAACATGCACGCCACATATTTTGATAATAATCCACCACAATTTTTGTTTGAAGATGAGTAATATTATACATAGCCGTTAAATATAAAATCATTTTGATTAGAAAGTTACCAGAACCACATAAACAAATGTGTATACGTTACATTAACTGTGATACAATACAATGTGCATCTTCTCTCCATCATATAATTAGCTATTACCATGTACAAGTAGGCAATGATCACTTTTGTCCTAAAACCATAACTTTTTTTTTTTTTGAAAGGCCAACTTCATTAGAAAACCAGCAAAAACGGGATATCTCCAAACTAGAGATATCCACTACAACCAAACAAACATTACGTTACATCAAATTGACACCAATCACTCCAGCCAATCCTATCATTTTTAGTTCTACTATTAAACCATAAAAAACTAATAGCCTTGACGTCTGATAGCATCCTTGAAACATTCACAGCTCCTTGCCTGAAAATTACCTCGTTCCGTGTCTTCCAAAGCTTCCAGCAAGCTATAATAAGAATACCATAAACCACTCGCTTCCTCGATGAAGAGATAGAAGCATGATCCGTCAAAGTTAGAATATCGTGAACTGAAAAAATAAACAGCGGAGGAATACGAAGCCAAGACGCAATACCCATCCACAAGCCATTAGCAATCGCACAAGCTGTAAACACATGTTCAAGGGTCTCGACTACTTCACCACAGAGACGACATAGACCATCACCCGTATGAACATTCCTTCTAGCTAACGCAGTAGTCGTTGGAAGCCTATCCATAGAAGCGCGCCACATAAAGATATTACATTTATTAGGAAGCCATTTACACCACTTGTATTTAAACCCATCAACCATAGCATCAGAACTACGCAGCCACTTCCGAGCCTCACGAACCGTATACATACCATTGGATCCACTGTTCCATTTCCACGAGTCTATATATTGGTTTAGGCGCACCCCCATAACCATCCTATGGCACTGTATGAGCTCCATCATCTCAATATTCGAACTTGGATAGCGTTTCCAATCCCATATAATAGCATTATTCCGGTTATCATCACTAATCCTGGCCGCAACTTTACACCACTTATGTTTTTCAAGAACAAATAAATTCGGAAACATCTCTTTCAAAGGAACATCACTAATCCATGTGTCCACCCAAAATCGGATGTCTAAACCATTACCGATAGATCCCCGGATCATATTTAACACATTAACCCCTTGGATCTTAGTGGCATACGCCACCTTAACCAACTTACTCCACGGGCCGCTAGACTGTTTATTCCAAGGCATCATATCCCATCGACGATTAGAAACATGAAGAGCATCTATAACTCTTTTCCACAAGGCACTCTCCTCAGTTTTATACCTCCACAACCACTTGAACAACATCGATAGGTTACAGTCTATCAATCTACTCAAACCCAACCCACCATCTAACTTAGGCTTCGCCACCCTCTCCCAAGCCACCCAGTGGATCTTACCGACTTCATCCGTCCCCCCCCATAGAAAACGCCTGATAAGCCCTTCCAGATTATTAATAACCGCAACTGGGGCTTTAAATAACGAAAAATAATATGAGGGAATACTCTCCAAAACGGATTTAACCAAGACCAACCTCCCCCCCATAGAAAGAGTGCGAGCCTTCCACATGGAGAGACGTTTTTTGAAGACTTGAACCACCGGATCCCAACTATTAACTCTGGACATATTACCTCCAACTTGAATACCTAGGTATTTAAAAGGGGTCTCCCCAGCCCGACAACCAAGAGCCGACGCTTTATCTTGCACCTCATGGAGGTTTTTCCCAATACCAAACAGCGTAGACTTATGGATATTAATTCTCAACCCGGAACATAAATGAAAAACACGAAGTAAACGTCTAAGAGAATTAAAATTAAATTGCGACCATTCACCCATGACCATAGCATCATCCGCATACAATAAGTGAGACATAACTGGCCCGTCATTAGGAAGTTTAACCCCATCAAACGAACCAATAGCACATGCCCTTCGAATAATACTAGAAAAAGCTTCCATAACAAAAATGAATAGAAAAGGCGAGATAGGGTCACCTTGTCTAATACCTTTGCTGCATGTGAACTCAAATGTAGGAGACCCATTAACAAGAACAGAGGAAGCAGCCGACTCCACCACGCCTAAAATCCAATCGCACCATTTATCCGGGAACCTCATTTGTTTCATAATAGAAATCAAGAACTTCCAATTAACATTGTCATATGCTTTCTCGAAATCTATTTTAAACATAAATAACTGTTTATCCCGTCTTTTCGCCCAAGAAAGAATCTCACTAATAATCAACGGGCCATCCAAAATATATCTACCCGACAAAAAAGCTGATTGTGTCTCATGAGTAACCGAATCCATAACCGTCTTCAATCTATTGGCCAAAACTTTTGATATAACCTTACTAATCACCCCAATTAAATTAATCGGTCTATACTCACCTAACTCCACCGGATCCTCCACCTTAGGCACCAAAGTAATAAAAGAAGACCCAACCCCCCGAGAAATTTTACCCGAGTCATAAAAATGTTGAAATACCTTCATGAAATCTTCTTCCAGGATATTCCAAAACCGTTTAATGAACCGAAAGTTAAACCCATCCGGGCCAGGGGCTTTATCACTACCACACTCGAAAACTGCCTCCTTGATCTCTTTCTTCGTAAAATCACCAACCAGGAACTCCGCTTCAGCTTCCGATAGAGTCTTCAAATCATTACACATTAGCTGAGGTCTTTCCACAATTTCTTCAACGAACTTGTTCCTGAAAAAAGAAAAAACTTCACGTTTAACACAAGTAGGTTTGGTAATCCAAACCCCATTCGCCATAACACCCGGGATAGCGTTAGACACCCTCCTTTTGTTAACAACCCCATGGAAGAAACTAGAGTTGGCATCCCCATCCTTTGCCCACTTCACCCTTGCTTTTTGTCGTAAATCTTTAAGCTTACACTCTTCTATCTCCTTAATTCTCTTATTTCCTTCACAGTGAGCCCATAATTCTTCCTCCTGAAGATCCCGAATTTCCACTAAAGCATCCAATTCCTCTAGCTCCCCACTGATAGTATTAAACTCTTCCACTTCACTATTAAGCGCACGATTTTTCCACTCCATAATAGCACATCGAATAGCTTTTAATTTATTAAGAAGGAACACATCAGGGGTGGCAACTTCAACAAACTGATTAGCCGCTCCGATAACCACTTCATCAAACCCAACCCGGTCAAGCCAAGAATTAAAAAACTTAAATGGCTTCGGACCATAATTGCGATACACACACTTAAGAACCAAAGGGCTATGATCGGACTTCCCTCTAGCCAGTGCCCGGTACTCCGCATTAGGCCAATCACTAAGGAAATTCATCGACACGAAAATCCTATCAATTCTACTACACTTGTTGCCCGCAACAAACGTAAACTTACGCCCTTTAAGACCAAATTCATGCAAATCAACACCTTCTAAAAACTCGTTAAACTCATTAGTGGAGCGATCGTTGAATTTAGAGTTCTTCCTTTCACTTCTATTGCGAACACAATTAAAATCGCCACCTACAATCCAATACCCCGGGTCCTGGCCAATAATACGATTTAACTCCAACCACACAACCCTCTTGTCTTCCATCTTTTGGGGAGCATAAACATTCGCCATACCTATTTTTAACCCACTATTTTTAACCATGCCATGAACCACAAGCATATTTCTATGCTTATAAACTGAGATTTTCTGAAACAATTTCTTGTCCCACATCGACACTATACCTCCAGACCTCCCCGCAGCATCAACCCAATCAACATCATACTCCCCTCTCCCCCAAAATCTATCTAAGTTAACGCCTTGCAAAGACATCAACTGAGACTCTTGCAACATAACAAAACCAACCTCATTACTAACACGAATACTCGACACCCAATCCGCCTTGTCCACCCTACCCATACCTCTAATATTTAAAGATAATATATTCATTGATCCACCTTCTGTAAACTCTCGGCCTCAACCGTATCCCGCAATCGGCCTTCAAACTTGTCAATATTATTAACCCCAAGATCTTTAGCAAACAACATAGTATCTTCCACTTCCCTTTGAACAAGCACTTCACGTTCATGGCAATTCAACACATCACCTTTGTATGTGCTCGGCACACTAGCATCACCCACATTCACCACCACCGAATCATTTAAATCCGGTGTAAGAAAAGCCTCTTCCTGCATTTGTACGATACCATCATTACCTGTAACTTCAAACACAGGATTAGTAAAAATAAATCGATCAATATCGAATAAGTCATTGTCTTCCCTAATACGTTTCTTCGGTCTATCCTTTTCAAGAGGTGAAATAGAATTCCGATTCTGTCCTTTCTTCCTAGAAAACCTTCCCTTCTTCCGTTTACAACTCCGCGAAGCTGAAACGCCCCCTACCGAATCATCAAACACACCATTCAAATGTGGCAATGCCGTATTCGCGTCTTGGACATTATCCTCCATAATGACATTATCATCCTTCCTAACCCGTTCACCATTTTGGACATTCACCTCCTGTATATAATCTGCCTCCTCTTCCATATCCCCAATACAATCCGGTATCCACTCCTCTAAGTCTTCTTCAAGGCGAACCACATACGACTCATCATTCCATATCGCCTTACACAAACCATTGATCCTCTCTTGCGACTTAACAAGTAAACCCACAATAGCATGAGACATATCTCCTTCCTCAGGAAAGAAAGCAGACTGAATAATCTCTCCATGAACCGCCGCAATGCTATTAAAAACTTCCACTTCAGCCACATTAATTGGCACCCCAAACATCTTCACCCAAGCAACTCTATCCACACTCACCCTCTGGCCGGACCAGGAATCCACCGAGGAGAACCAATCCTTCCAACTATCAATATCACCAAGAAACCGTTCCTTATCAACAACATTGTCAAAACTAATCAAGGCATGAAATCCTCCCATATATCTAATACCAAAGCTGCCAGTACATATTGACTTAACCTTCCCCTTCAAAGATGACAGCACTTCCAGCGATTTAACCTTAACCACTACACCCGTATCGTATAATTCTTGAAGATGTCTACCAGCCGACTGTATCACCACCTCCTGCATAATAGGCTCAACTCTCCTATTAAGGACGGTGTCTTTAAATGACCGAACAGCACCCTCCTCTGCATGATTGTTATCCACCTGTACATTATTCAGCCCAGACGTATCTCCATCATTCCCGTTCTTCTGCACCTCTGCCACCGGTTTCCAAACTTTCTCACCATGCACAGTAGGATCGATTGCCTTTCCTTTGTCTTCCACCTTGTTCTGGCCACCCACAAACCTAGCCGGAACAATAAAAAGTTTATACGAACCTATCCACACGTCCTTCAATCTATCTTCCAAATCGGCTCTATTACGATTCACCTTAATGGTCGCAAAACCAAACCTCTTCCCCAATTTATCATACTTTCTAGCAATATAGATGGATTGAACGTCCCCATACCTCATCAGCACTTCCTTCAGATCATACGAAGAACACTTCTCAGGCAGATTTGACACAAAAAATTTTACTCCCTCACCAGATTTAGACGGTTTCTGTTGTTGATTGTTGTTGTTATGCCTCTTAGGTGGTACATCATACCACGTGTTTACCTTGAATCTATCTCTAGCCGCCATGCAAACGTAAGAAATCCTATTCGCCGAAGAGTCGCCAATATCGGTTAATGGATAACCATAACTGATCAATTATGACGGTTTTAAAGGTTATAATAGATGTGCATTACTTGGGCCTTGCTAAATTATAAATGTGCATTACTTGGCTCTAAAAGTTTGAGGTTGAAATTTTTGACCATAGCATAAATAGTTATTACACAATTCTATATATTATGTTACATAACAGTAAAAAAATATATAACATGCCATTTATTAATACTATCGAATATTTAAACAAAACGATATAATATGATCCACAAATTCAACCAAAACGATATGATATAACCCACAAGTTCAAACGGATGTTCAACTCAAAATATCAATTTTTTTTAATAATATGAATTCTTCATTAAAACAAAATACGAAAGTTACATCACAATAGAAGGTAGACGGGCAACAAGCTGCGCCGACCAGTTAATTTTAATACATGTTGGTTTAGTTGGTTTTGATGGGTATGAAAACATTGATAATCATAACCGATAAGTTAATTTTGATTTTAAGAGAACTATTCACCAATGCATCGGTTTATCATTTTGTTAATTAATACATGTTGGTTTAGTTGGTTTTGATGGGTATGAAAACATTGATAATCATAACGGACCAGTTAATTTTGGTTTTAAGAGAACTATTCACCAATGCATCGGTTTATCATTTTGTTACATAATTCAGTTTTTTTGCACACCCAACAAGTACCTATATTGGTGTAGTCAATTGGGTCAACGATTCGCACTAATTAATAAAGAAATATCATTAAGGAGAACACAAATCCGTTGTAGTCTAGTTGGTTAGGATACTCGGCTCTCACCCGAGAGACCCGGGTTCAAGTCCCGGCAACGGAACAACTTTTTTTAAGTTCCCTATCCAACTCAGGGACAAAACTGTCATTTCACCAGTGGAACCAAACCCTAGGAAGCCTTAAAATGTTCCAATAAAAACCTTTTCATCATATCATTCACCCTCATTTTTTCTCCTCCCTTCACTACCCAGCGCCGCCCTAATCCTCTGCATCTCCAATGGTAGATTATTATTATTATTTCCTTGTTAAAAACTTATTATTCTTTAATCTTCAAACAGTTCTTTAGTTTACATAATGATTGATTTGTTTTTTATAATCTGTTGTAGGCATCAGAAAGGAAGCAAGCGAACCCAATGAGGGAGATCAAGGTTCAGAAACTTGTTCTCAATATCTCTGTTGGTGAAAGTGGCGATCGTCTCACTCGTGCTGCAAAGGTCCATCCTATATCTATATCTCTATCTATATCTATATGTATCTCTCTGTGTGATGTATTTATATTGTTAATATTCTGTTTGATGTGAAGTTTTATTAACTTATTTTTTATTGTTTTTGAGATTAGGTTTTGGAACAACTTAGTGGCCAGTCCCCTGTGTTTTCCAAGGGTAAGTTATACTTCAGCATCTCTTATGCTATTGTTTTGATGTTTTTGTTTGTTGATTAATTTGGAGGCAATATTACTTGGTTGATACAACTGTCATGGTTGTTTGAAGTTTTATGTTCTTTGACTGACAATGGTAGCACACATATCACATAAACACATTACTTTTAGGTGGTGCACACTTTAGGTGCTTCAGCCTAGTTGTAGATTTTTTTGTTTAGAAAACAACCACCACCAAACCTAGTAAATCTCACAAATAGCCTAAGCAGTTAACCTCGGTAATATCTCGGTTATCGGCCATAAGGTCCTATCTCGGTCCCAAATATCGGTCAGTATCTCGGTCCCGAGAAAATCGGCCAATCTGGGTGATATATCGGCCGATATACACCTCATAAATATTGGTCATTATACCGATATCTCGTTTTCTCTTTTTTTGGGCTCATTTGACATAAAATCTAAGCTTTATGGTCAAGAATGGAGATGACGATGAAAAAAATATGAACTTACCTGACTTCCGGTGACGAAATACAGCTGCAGAGCTGCAGGTTATGGCAGAAACCAAGAGGAGGAAGATGAACGTGGTATAGGAAGCGTTGGTCTGCTGGCTGCGTGAAGTAGGGATTTGGTCTTTTAGGGTTTCTAATAAGATTTGTCATTTTAACATTTAGCCCTTCTATCTTTCACAATTTTACATATGCCCTAAAACTTGTAAAATTTTACGTAAAAGTTTAAAAATCAATTTTTGCATTTAAACAATTAACCCTCTCTATCTTTATTAGTTTAAGTTTGATTCTTAAACTTATAAATTTATATATAAATAGCTATATTTTTTATTTTATATATTTTATGCAACTACCGATATCCCACCGATATCTCATTGCGAGAACAAATATCTCAAATATCGGTCCTTGACCGATTACTGATATTTTTACCGCAAATAGCAAAGGGTCTTAGGAGGGTGGGATGTAGGCAAACCTTACCTCTATTCCTGGGGATCAAGTGGCTGCTTCCAAAGAGACCCTCGGCTCAAAACAGTATTTTGTTTGTTTGTTTAGAAGATGTTTTTGTATTGTTTATAGCTGCAATGGTTTGGCTTTTTTAAAACTGTGTTTAACATTCAGATAAAATGATTATGTGGACATTTTGTAGTTATTTGGCAAGAGGTTTATTAGATGTTTTCTGTTACTTCTGTGCAGTTGATTTTTTTACTTGCTTTTGTTTTGTTGTCACAAGCCCTCAAAATGCCTTAGTGATGATGGGTGTAAACTTCTGTTTTGCTTGTTACAGCAAGGTACACTGTGAGGTCGTTTGGCATTAGGCGTAACGAAAAGATTGCTTGCTATGTCACTGTTAGGGGTGACAAGGCAATGCAGCTTTTGGAAAGTGGTTTGAAGGTTAAGGAATACGAGCTTTTGAGACGCAACTTTAGTGACACCGGTTGCTTTGGTTTTGGTATTCAGGAGCACATTGATCTTGGTATCAAGTAAGTTAGTATATCTCTTGGTTGGTTGAATCTTTGTGTTAGCTTATAATGCTTATTATATGAATGCTAATCATGTTATCACATGGCAGGTATGATCCATCTACTGGTATCTATGGTATGGATTTCTTTGTGGTTCTAGAACGCCCGGGCTACCGTGTTGGTCGCAGACGTAGGTGCAAGGCCCGTGTTGGTATCCAGCACAGAGTTACCAAGGAAGACGCAATGAAGTGGTTCCAGGTTAAGTATGAAGGAGTTATCCTCAACAAGTCCCAACAGATCGGAGCATAGAAGACGTTGTAAGTTTTCTTTTGGCGGTTAACTTATGAAGTGGCTCCCCAGAGTTTTATTACATCAATTTTTGTCTTTCAGTCTCTTGCATTTTGACTAGTTATGTTGTTACTCTCTTTGTTATAGTGGATGTTTTTAGGATGGAATTTATTCAACTTTGGTTTGATCAGATGTCTTCTTTTATTACTATATTTGAGACATGCTGTTTTGATTTTGTGTTGGTGTCATTGTGCATTATGATTGCAGATCATTTCATGTATAGCATGTCATGAGTATCTGTTTAATTGAAGTTTTATCAAATTTAAACAATCAACACATGATTGTTTTTGATGCAGGGATTTTACAGGATTATTTTATCATTTATTTAAAATTTGAATTTCCTAATCTTTTATTTAGTTTTTTATTTGAACTATGTTTTCTACTCTATAAATTAGGGTCTAAGGTTTTTGTTTAGTTGGTTTTCGAGTACAAGAAAAAAGATTAACCCTCTGATAAAGAACATATAATCAATGCATAATTTGATACATCAGATTAAGAAATAACAAAGCACCAATTAGGCTGTATTCCATTTATAGTTTTATACAATCAAAGTATAATAAAAATTGGGAAAAAAAATACATTATGGAAACAAACATTTCAAAAATTATAGTTTGCACTCAACAATCTATTGCAATGCATCCTTGTGTAAGACTGGAATTGCCTTTGCTAACGAACGGATCAATCTTCACCCACACAAGCGAGAAAAACAGACGCCAACAACACTGACCACAAGACAACAATGGTCGGAGTCCTGTTCTGGCGACCCATGAGACCTTTAAGAAACGGGTACAAATGAAGTATCACCCAAAAGGCGAAGAACACTTTCCCAAACAGCGGGCCCCAAGCCTCGTACCCTTTGTTTAGCGCATCTGAAAAGCCTGCCACAACGCCTACTAAGTTCAGTACCAGCAGGGTGGTTGGAGGGATCAAAACCGTCGTCCATTTGATCATATAAAGCTCCCCGAACTCCTGATCATCAGCTGCTTTCGCAGTGACTGTGAAATTGGTATCCACACCGGCCAGCATTTTCAGGAATCCTTGAAACACGGCAAACAGATGGGCGGAGACACCACCAATGACCCAAAATTGCTCGTTTCTCCAGAGCTCTTCAATGCTGACACCGCTCCATCGAATTTCAAGGACACTGGTTGTAATAATTGACAAAAAGAGGCAAAGAAACCAAACTGCTGCGATGTTGGAAAGCTGGATCAAAGAACAAAAACATATCAGTCTTGGAATAAAAATACTTATTGCCATATTTTTAGTTGCAATAATAATAATTACCGTCGGGATGATGAATTTTCCGGTCAGAAGGCAGATTGCAGGCAATGTGCAGTATGCAACAAGCGGGAGAGAAGTAAACGGATAAACAATGGTGTTTATATACGCAAGTCTTTGAAGCAACTTAAGGCGGCCACCACCCCAACCATACCACAACGGGCAATGCCTACTCAAAAAGATCTCAACCGATCCAAGCGCCCACCTCAAAACCTGGTGCAACCGATCTGACAAGTTGATAGGCGCTGAACCTTTAAATGCAGGTCTTACAGGCATGCAGTATATCGATCTCCATCCCCTACAATGCATCTTGAATCCTGTTAAGATATCCTCTGTAACTGATCCATAAATCCATCCAATCTGTTGATCGTTGCAAACAATTTTCAATCAAGAAATGATTAATAATCTAATACGTCGATCAGATATTCAGATCATAAAGGAATATATTAACATGATGTACAATTTACCTCTTTACCCCATGCGGTTTTCTCTTCGTATCCACAACTGATGACATGAATTGCTTCATTGATCATCGTTGCAGGGTTTGCAGACTCGGCTAGTCCTCCATTTTCCATTAAGGTAGACTCGATAAACACAGAAGACATTCCAAAGGTTTTCTCAAAGCTCATTTGAGATATGAGTAACGAGCGTTCATAATCATCATAACCTGGAAATGTTTTAAAAATGTAAATTTGGCGTAAAATAGTTATTACTTAAACAGTCTTGTAACTGAGTAAAACTTACTTTCTATCTCCTTGAGGTTAAAAATAGCAGCATTTAGATCATCTCTTCTAGCGTCACGCTTAAACTCTTCAAGATCTTTCTTCGGCTTCTTTGGCCCACAGCAACAAGAAGAAGACGAGGAAGGACTTGGTAGCGTTGGTAAAGACTGAGGTCCGTAACCATATAGAGCTTGCCTATAGAAAACACAACCTGTTCCTACATAAACCGGTCCTTGAATGCCATCTAACCCTTTCATGTTAACCTAAAATTAACAAAAACCAACAATTTTGTCTTGAACAATAAGAAGTATGCCCATGAAAAATTATTATGCAAACTAATCTGTAGTAAAGTATGAGGCTTACATCAAAGAAAACTGTATTCCGGTTAGCGTATCTGTCACTACGGTCAATGCCATCAAACCTCTGAGGGAATTGAATATAGCACACATCGCGACTGACTTGAGGGTCCATCAAGAAACACATTGCCTCTCTTACCGCCTTACTGTTGTTCAAGTAGTGATCACAATCCAGATTAAGAATATACGGTGCATTTGTCAGAACTGCAGACACCCTCACCAAAGCATTTTCAGCACCGGCTTTCTTATGGTGTTGATATCCTGGCCTCTTTTCTCTAGAGACGTAAACTAGTCGAGGAAGCTCGTTTCCTTCAATGTCATGGGCCCCGCTATGTCCTAGGAACACCTGGATCATGCCCGGATGGTCACGTGGGTTATTTCCTGGCCATGGTGTTCCATCTTGCATAGTCCATCCTTCTTCGGGAGTTTTCTGAGCTTTCGCTACTAAAGCGTTTACTCGCACTTTGTACTCCTCATATTCTCTCTGCAATTATAAAAAAAAATATTATTTTTATACCATAAAACATAAAATCTTGATGTTTTCTTACTTCTTTCGAAACTTACTTTCATCGCTCTACGTTCTTTGACGAACGACGGCTGCACTTTGTCTTTCAAGTAGTCAATCTTCTGAGAGAAGTAAAATTCAGGCGCGCGTGGTTCTATTGAGAATCGTTTACAGAATGGAACCCACATTCTTGCAAACTCCGCTGTTTCAACTAACGATTCAAACGTAAGCATTGCGGCACCATCATCCGAGACATAACAGGAGACTTTTTCGACAGGATAATCAACGGCCAGGATTGAAAGTACAGTATTGGCAGTAATTAGCGGAGGTTCCTTCAACGGATCAACTGTACTCACAAAGAAATCAACAGCTGCAAGTTCTGAAGGTTCACCCTCTCTTTCATACCTAAGTATTTAAATAAAAAAATTAATAATCTAAATGTAAATGGATATTATTTACATGTAATCCTATTAATATATTACCTTGCAGAGAGCTCATCTGTAAATGTGATTCTATTAATTGGATACCATTTAGGGAACTGATCCAATACCCAAGAGATAGCAAACCAGATCTCGCATATAACAGAAGTTAGCCATAAGCCGTAAGAACTTTCAACCGGATTTGTGATTCTGTAATGGAAGAAAAGTCCCAAAATGATTAATCGAAGAATAATCACAATCCGATAAGGCGTAATTTGGCCTTTTGGAATTGGAATTATTTGTGAAAGCGGCTGCATTGCATTTGGGTCTGCAGACCTGCAAAAACAACGATCGTTACTCAGTAACAGATAAACAAGTTCCGTCTTTTAATTATTTGTCAACTGTATAAACAAATGAAGACGCAAAATGAACTAAAACGTCGTATGCTTATAACTTACTGCTGCTTTTCTTCGATATGTTGATCTGCAGGAACTTGAACTTCCTTCGCAACCTTACCGCCCCCCTTTTTCTTCTTATTTTTCTTATCTTTCCAACTTTCAACCCTGTTCTTCCAGATCGGGTTCCCACCTTCATCGATCATATCTTCACAAACAACGAATGAAACACATAAACTAATCAGCAAACCGTATTCATTCAATCACAAACCAAAGCGACAAAACATCCGTATGACCCAAAACTCAATACACTCACCACTATCCACTGTCGATACAGTGCTTACAGTTCTCGCATGCAGTCCAGCATCCTTTAACAAACAAGATGTAAGATTAACACACTTTAACTCTCTTTTAAACATAAAGCATATTCAACCATATTCAAAATTTAGTAAATATTATAAAACCATTTTTTTTGAACGACTAACAAATCAATCCCGACACTCTCGAAATACCCACTGGACAAAGGAGTACTCCGAGAGTAACCCGGGTCCACCAGTAATTTCACACCAGTTCCAGGGAAAAACCCGCTGCCCGAAGGCCCACTGCGGTAAAACCCGGCCCACCAGCACCATTTTGGTGCCGTTAGGACTCAAACTCCCCACCTCCCGTAAGGAAAGCAACCAGGGTGCCACTCCACCATAAGGGGATTGGCATTATAAAACCATTATGTTTATGACTTTTACCTGACTATTACTAAGGTGACCGGCCATAGTATTACGCGTTACAGGCTCCTTTTCCGCCACACTAACCTTTGTCAAGCTCACTACACAATCACATAACAACATCACTAAATGATACATAACTTCAAAAACAATGCAAATCACAAACAAAATCCATAAAAAAAGGGAATTTAGTATGCAATATACCATCATAAGGAGTACTACATTGAATGCAAGCATTGTGTCCCTCATTAATCTCATATTCCAAACAAGACTTGCAAATTGGGAAATTGCATTCATGGCAAGCTACAAACACTCCATTCCCATCAGAAGCGAACCCGATTTGTTCGCCACAAGTGTTGCAAAGGGGCGTCTCGGCGTGCATCATTTTGAATGGGGTTGTCTCGCAAATGATGCGAGTTGGGGTCGGGTTGATGGCTCTTGTTGTAGTGTGGATTGTTTATAAGGAAATGAGATATGGTGGGGTGGTGTGGTATTGAAGTAATAGTGAAAGGGAAGGGTTGGTGGTATGGAGGTTGGGAGGTTGGTGTCTAAAGCAAAGGAAATATTATTTTCAGTGTGTCAATATTTGAAATATTGCGGGAATTTGAAGCAATGCGGTTGGAGTTACAGATGGATGGATGGATGGATCAATTCGTAGATGTACAAGTTTTTTTTTTCTTTTTTTTTTTTTTAAATAAATTTTAGTTTGTTTAATGCGATAATAAAGTTATATAAAATTTTAATTCGATAAACTTGAAGAGTAAATATCAATTTTTCGTAATTGGACTAGACGTCGAACCGCACCCCACCAGGTCACTGGTTTGACTGGTCCAACGAACAGGTAAAACATTCAAAAAAAAAAAAAAAAAAAAATTCCAACAGAATTATAAAATTCCTGGTCCGCCAAGCCAGTTTCCCGGTCCAAACACCGGGTCACTGCATGTTCGGTTCAACTTTTGACCGGACCGGGCCAACCACCTGCTTCTAGTCCGATCGGCCGATTCGGTCTGAATTTGAAAACACCGGTAAATATTTGATTGGTAAATATTTGATGAACAAATGAGTAATAAATATATTGTTGGATATATAGGATGTCCGATGTAATTAAAAGTCGAGGTCAATGTAACCCAACCCGGTACGATCCGAAGAGTTACACGTTGGTACACGAATAAGATAAGTTCATGTGTTGGTGGATTATTATTTGTGAAATAATAATAGTTTTGAACTCGAGGGACTTAATAATAAAGTTTACACTTTGACTAGTGAAATGGTCAAGTGTATAACTTTGACTAATTAAGTGGTCAAGTCCTTGACTAGTCAAATGGTCAAGTGTATGACTTTGACTAATTAAGTGGTCAAGTGTTTTTTATCTTTATAAATAGGTGTGATAGATCAAACTCTAATCACACATGTTTTTGAAAAGATAAAACAACATAACCCTTGTCTCCTCTTCAAGATTTGCGGCCACCCTTAGGAGCCACCGCCCCTTTGTCCGCCGCAAACCACCATCATCGCCGCCTCCGTCTTGCAAAGTGTTGCTTTCGGTTGGCCAGTGCTCGGGTGTGAACTTCCTACTAGCGAGGATTCGTTGTAACCCGCGTGTTACAATTCCGGTGTAGTGTCAAAGGTTGATTACTAAACCCCCTATGGTTGTTCATTATTTATTTGTTTATACGCGTTTAACCGAGATCCTGATTGGGAATATTTTGTTAATTGGATTAATGGATTAATAAAATTAAGATTATATTTTATATATATAAATCGGCTCATATTATATATTGTATATAATCGATTTTATTAATAAATAAAACTGCTTCCGCTGTGTATTTGATACCATGATTCCCAACAGTGGTATCAGAGCCACGGTTACGCGCGTATAGATGATAAAGTTATAATTTTGATCTATGTTTTATTTGTCAAAAATTTATTTATTTATTTTTGACAAAAGATCAAAAGCTTTTTGTTGTTCATGGATTGTGATGTGAATCGAGCCCTAGGTATTTTGACCCTTGTCATGGTTGTGTTTGTGATGTTTTATTTTTTTTATTGATTTGTATTTTTTACTACGGATATTGGATCCGTTGTAATAGATAGGATTATAATAGATTTGTTTTATTTGTATTTCAAATTTATTTGTAATCCTACAAGTACAAGATCAAGACGAAGATAAAAAGGCAAACAGGTTCCATGAATATAGAGATCTCGGGTCAAGTGGGAGCTATATCAAAAATAGTTTTGAAACCTTTTTGACTGGTTCGTTTCGTTTCTGGCTAAAACGAAACGGACAACCTATTAGGGACTCGATTCGTTTAATTTTATTATTATGTTTTGTGGTTGTGGTTTATTTATTGTAAATAATTTAGATAACCCAAAATAAATAAAATTTTCACAATCATGGCAACGGTTTTATTAAAACAAGTTTTATAAAAACCGAAAAGCATATTTAATAAAAGGAGTTTTATTAATATTAAAACAAGTCCATTCGCGATAATACGACCAACATAGTTTAAATAGGGTATTTAAAACTATATCGTGTCGAGTGTTGAAAGGAGTTTCAATTATCACGAACAATATAAAATTGGATTTTATAAACTATTATGTGACTCACATCATGCTAACGAGTCATTCAAAATATTTATGGTAAATATTAAAATTAAATCCCAATTTTAAATTGATGTTTTATGCCACCCTTAATGTGACATCCGTCACCTTCGACTTTCATCTAATTGACAATATTAGTCCTTCAAATATTTCCATTTCAGCCCCTGTAAATTTCGTCGTTTTCAAATGTAATTTTAGAACAAACTAAAACTTTATCAATTATATTTATAGTTGATTGGGTATAAGTTTTAATCAAATGCGTAGGTGAAACGTATTCGTAAAAGTTTTGATAAAAAAATTTAAGTTCATAAAGTTAAAAAAAAAACATTATTTTAACTTAAGATAACTATGGTTAAGTTTTATTAAGGAAATCTAACTAACTTATAATATATTCTAACCATTTATAACTTGGGGGACCATTTTTGCCAAGTTAGAAAACTTGGATTTGAACAAAAAAAGAAGACCCGCCCTCTTTTCTTTTTTCCGATCACCTGGTTGCCGGATCCGGCAACAGTACCGGCCACTCCGACGAGCCCTATAAACACGATTAAATGCACTTTATTTCGTCCTTATGGTTTTCAAGCGTTTCTCCATCCTCTGTAATCAATTCATGTGTTTAAAAACCAATAATAATCACCTAAAAACGAGATTCAAGTGGTAACCGATCGGACTTAAAAACCCCAACATAACGCTCGTTTCGTTCACCCATTATATAAATTGATTCCATCAATTGATTTCTGCACCCATTCTAGTCCAAACCCACTAAAAAATTGCTTAAACACGTTCACGAGGCATCTGATTTTGCGAGTTATGTTTCGGACCATGAAGCCCTCTTTCGAGCATATAAAACGTATTGTGAGTATATTTTTTTTATGCCGTTTTGTTAGTTGAACACTTCCGATCAAAAGCCCTCTATTTTTAATCGATTTCCTTGCCTGGTTCAAGTTATTAGATTAAGGGTTAGGGTTAGGGTTCTTAGGGTGAGTTTGGGGAAGAAGATGGATTGGTATTATTGTTTAAATATGATTCTGTTACAACAAAAATAACAAAGGAATGGATGGTCTAGTGGTTAAGTCATTTGACTTCTTGGTCACAGGTCACAGGTTCTAACCCCAGCACCCGCGTCCGTTTCACTTATTTTTTCAGATTTTTGTTTTTTTAACAATTATATACTAACTAGTTCTATACCCGCCGCGGTAACATTCACAACGATAAACACTATTAATCCTCACGTGTTGTCGCGCGTTACGGTGACAGTCCGATGTCATTACACGCTCTATCTTTCTCTCATGACCAGAAAAGACTAAAAGACGATAAATGGTCCTTCGATGGTGTTAAAAATATAATAGGTTATTATATTTTATACACTTTTATTGTTTTTTATTAATTTTGATATCTTACACACTTTTATTTATGTGGTTATATTTGCATATTAATCTTCATGGGCTTTTGGACGTTTCTAGAGTACATGATTGGTCATGGGCTAGGCTATTGGAATTATAAAAGGAAGAGTTCATGGGCTTATGTCAGCCCATGAGTCCAATATAACTGAATACGTGGCAATTAGAGATAAACGGTGGAGATTGTCAAATAGTGTGTTTCTTCAATCTAATCCAACGGCTGCAATTGATCAGCTTGTATTTTATTTGGAAGCTTCCAACCTGCTATAATAATGGACTTTTCATTCATATTTTCTCTGTTCTAAAGATCTGGTTTTAAGATCATCTAAATATGGTTTTATAACAACCCATTGATAAAATCCTTACACACCATTCTAGAGAGAGAGAGAGATAACAGACGGAGAGAAGGGGAGGCCCAGGGGGTTCCGGCCACCATCAACGATTGAACTCCCGGAGGAGCTCCGCCACAGACAGCGGCGCGTCTCTTCCTTCCGGCGACAATGTCGTCCCTTTTTCTCTCTAAAAATCCACCTATGTCTCCTCACTCCAACTCTCTCTTTCTCTCTATAACCTGGTAACACCACCACCGCTCCTCCCCCGCTCTCTAAAAAAACCGTAGCCACCACCATCACCACTCTAGATACTCCAGCAACAACTTAATGAGTCGAGATCAGCCTTTAGGATGAAGCAAGCATTTGTCGCCGGCCACCGTCTCTGTAGACGTACCCTGTCACCACATGGCCTCCGGTGAACACGAAGAAGGAGCTGTCGGTGGCGGCGGACCTGCTATCGAGCAACACACTCAGAGAGAAAGAGAAGCTAGAGAGAGAGGAAGGAGTGGTTTGGCAGGTTTTCCTAGGGCTACGTTTTTCTGGGCGGTTTGGTTAGACTTGTACGTGACGTCGGATGACATCGGCGATGACGCAACTGAGCTTTAAACTGTTGTATTGAGCGAAACAGTGTTATCCTCTCACATCAAAAGTTACCATTTGTTTATATACTAGTTTTATACCCGCCGCGCGTTGCGGCGGCAGGGGCGACCAGGTTACTGCGTCGCACGTTGCATGGTTGCAGCCTATCGATACCGTCTCACATAACGGACATCAATAGCGTTTGCGATTTCGTTTCAAGCGTTACGACAATGACAGTAAAAGCGGATTCAACGTGGTGCCAATTTATTTTCTATAATTATGAAATTAATATTTTTTTTGTCAAAACAAATTAATATCAAATTAATATTTATTTTAGAGGAATGTTAATGGAGAGGATCATTTTTTCAAGGGGCGTTATAAGTGACGTGGGTGTGCAAGATGCCTACGTGAAAACAAAGGGCTTAAAAGTATACCTATTATTGATGATGTTATCTTTAATAATTTCTATTTATCTATGGATTAACATGTCGGACATCCTTAATATTGTGGGAATATATTTTGTCCATCCACTTAATAAGCCTAAGCCATGGTAACATTTAATTCCTTAAAGTTATATGCCCATTTTTTTCCACGGAATAAATGTAGACCAAATTTTGTATTCACAAAACGACGCCGTATGAAGTTGAAAAGGTTAGAGTTGGTACATAACCACCTATCCATCCACATATAAGATTACAAAACAACTTCCTCACCATTCATTTCGTAAAAAAAATAAACACTGACACAACATTGTAGAGAGAGAGAGCACCGACGGAGAGAATGGAACGCCCAAGCGGAGCTCCGGGATGAGCCACGGCGGAGCGCCGCCATCGACGACGGCACATGTCATCCTTCCGGCGCCTACGACCACCTCGCTCTCTCTCTCTCTCTCTCTCTCTCTCTCTCAAACCTAGTAACACCACCACCGCTCCTCCACCTCTCTCTCTAAAAAAAACCGTAACCACCACCACTCCCCCTCTTTCTCTGTCTCTCTCTAAAAACACCCTCTCTATCCATCGGTTTCTGGTAAAGGATGGCTTCGTTTTGTTACAGCAATACTCCGGCGACAAGTTTATGACTCGAGGTCGGCCTTCAGTCTAACAGATATACCCAGAAATGGGCCATGCAGGATGAAGTAAGCAATTGTCGCCGGCCGCCGTCGGAAACCACACTTTAACCATCGCTGCCGGCACACATAACCGCATCTCTAACCCGGTGCACCACGTTTTCTGGGCGATTTGGGGTGTTTTCTGGGCAGTTTTTTTGGGCATTTTGGCCTTTTGATCTTGACCGTCGGATTGAAGGACAGGGACACGAGGAAGCTGCTCTGTTTAGAAAGAGAAAGAGATTCGCATTAAAGACTTGTACGTGACGTAGGATGACGTATTCGATGACGAAACCGAGCTTTAAAAGCTTGTATTGAGCGAAACAGTGTTTCGCCCTCACATCCAAATTTACCATTTGTATATATATATAATATATAAACACATTAACCTTATAATAATCATAATAAATTCATTTTTGCTCCAAAAATTATAAAAATTTAGGAGTATCATCTTGACACCTCATAGAAAATTATCACACTTTTATTTTCTGGAAAATGTTTCATTTTTATATTTTTATTGAATTAAATTGTTTTAATCATCATTAATTGATTAAAAATTCATTTTTAATGATTTTAATCTCAAACTTTTTGGGTAATTATTTCTAACCATTCTAATCTGAAATAAAAATTATTGGTTCAGAAAATATTTATTTTTATTGACTTTCCTATTTTTAATCAATTAAACATGATTTAATCTTATTAAATCAGTTTTAGATATAAATAAGTTTATAAAAATTATGGGAAAATTATTTTCATTAATTTACATCAGAAAGCATCTATTTTCAATAAAAATAGCATTTTTGAATCATGTCTTGTATTATTAGTGTTATTTATCAATTACGACATAATTAAACATTTATTTATTTACACTATTTAAACATTTATTTTATAAATACTTTCCTTATAAAATAGAAATAATCTTATGTTTGAAAGTCTTTATTATTGTTTGTGGATCATTAAGTAACTCATAATTAATTGTTCCAATATTTATGATTATTGTAATTAGTTACAATAATTTGTTAAATTATTTTGTCTTAATTATTCAAACATATTTCTTTTATCTAAATATTCAATTGATAATAATTATATCATCTAGAATATTTTTACAAACTTTGATATACTATTTTTGACATACAACTTGTACATTAATGCGATTTATCATAAAAACTCTAATTCCCTGAATCAACTTAGCAAACCCTAATGCCTTAGACCCTAGATACTTTAGACTCTTAGACTTTTCCTTATTAGTATTCTTACACATTATAGGTTGAATTCCTCGGAATTCCCATTACTTAGCTCACGACCGCTTAAGTGGATTTTGATCGTTTTCGCAAACTGTGAGTATATCTTTCCCCTTTTTACTGTTTTACATTTTGGGGTGACTCATGTACTTACAATCAAGTTTCTATTTCTTTTACTAAATGCAATTCTCATGTGTGTTTGCTTTATGTTAATTGGTGTGTCTATGACTTGTCAAAATCATTAACCGTTCTGCGGCCTAACATTTCAATGAATAGTACTATGGTATACCCCCTTGAGACTCTGTTGAGAGAATCTTGGTCATTGTCTTGTTAATTCATTATTCAGTTGGTTAGTCATGTGTTAGTCATTATTCTCAGGTTTGGTTTTGAACGGATATTACTTATTACATAATTGCAAATGGTACCACACATGAATTGCTAAACACTTTTATACTATATTTATTTAAACAGGGTATGCTCACCAATACAATTTTTGTATTGACCAAATTATTTTGTACATGTTTCAGGTTGTTTTGAGATGCATTCTTTAAGCTTTCGGATTTATATTTAGATTTTGATTCATTGTATTTCAATTTAGTTGGCAGTTAGAATCGTTGTATTTCATTTCAATGTAATAAATTATTTTATCATTGTATTAAAAAATTTACACTTTAGTCCATGAGCTATTGAACAATCGTCACTACGTGACACCTCGATGTTTCCGCCATCGGTTGGGGTGTTAGACTTAACGAGTTAACACTTCGTTTTAAATCGAACCCAAATGTTAGTGCTGACCCTGCATCTGGGCGTTGATCATGAGTGAAGGTAATCATCGCGTTTCCTGTGTAACATAGGCCGGTGTTACAGTTAACAGTAAAGGACCAAACATCGCTTGTTTGACAAGTGGGCATAGTTGGGGTTAAACATACATCGCTCTTAGCGATAACCCCAAATGGAGAGTTGTGTAGTGGACACAATTAATAATCGTTGTTTACCTACTTAATCGTACTAGCGGACAGTGCTAAGCCAGTTCACTGTGTATTGATGAATCGGGGTCTCATCCTAATTAATTTTGCTTTTGGGTCGTAAGATAAATTAGGATATTTGAAACATAAAATACTAATAAATTAGATTTTGAACTTTGTAGATGTCAACTGAAAACAATTCCGCCTCCCAATTCTCTCTCAAGTCCATCTTAGAGAAGGACAAACTTAACTACTCCAACTTCATGGACTGGCATCGCAACTTGAAAATTGTTCTCAAGGCGGAGAACAAGTTGTATGTTCTAGAAACGCCAGTTAGCACTCGTGTGCTAAAAATAAAGACATATGTTGATCACTTGGCTCGTCTGGAATTCCCCTTGAGCGATGAGTTAGCTGGGGATATTATCCTAAACTCATTGCCCAAGTCATATGACCAGTTCATTATGAACTACAATATGAACGGGATGGAAAAGACACTTGCAGAACTGCATCAGATGCTCAAAACTGTTGAGGTGAACATACCTAGCAAGACTGCACCAGTGCTAGTGATCAAGGAGGGTCAAGTTAAGAAACCTAACACCAAGAAAATGGGCAATCAGGGCAAAGGGAAGGGCAAAGGCAAATCTGTTGCCAATAAGAAACCTCGGAAAGATGCCAAGTGTTTTCATTGTGATGAAACTGGGCATTGGAAGAGGAACTGTGCTAAGTATTTAGCTGAGCTGAAGCAAGCTAAGGCTTCAGGAGGAGAGTCCTCAAGTATATATGTTATTGAAATCTTTGCTTTTCCTAGCAAAACATGGGTGTTTGACACAGGATGTGGTTTCCACATTTGTAATGTTTTGCAAGGACTAAGAAAGATTAGAAAGCTGAAACAAGGCGACTTGGAGGTCCATGTTGGCAATGGACAAAGAGTTGTTGTGAAGGCTATAGGAGAATGTATTCTCTTACTTCCTTCTGGTTTAGAACTTGTTTTGAACAAAGTTTATTACATTCCTAGTGTGACTAGAAATATTGTTTCAGTTTCGGCTTTGCGTGGACAAGGTTTTAATTATCGTTTCAATGGCGAATTTATTTCTGCTTATTTTACGATGTATTTTACTTTGATGCAAAACCTAACAATGGGATCTATGAGATAGAAATCCAAAACGATAACATATTATGCAATATCTCCCATAAACGTAATAAGTTGGACTTTAATGATACGTATATGTGGCATTGTAGACTTGGTCACATAAGTGAGAATCGTGTTAAACAACTCAAAACCGCAGGAATCCTGGATTCCAAAGGTTCGGAGTCGTTTGGAAAATGCGAATCATGCTTAAGTGGAAAGTTAACAAAAGCACCTTTTTCAAATGTTGGAGAAAGAGCCAATGATCTGTTAGGACTTGTACATACAGATGTATGTGGCCCATTCAGAACAATGTCAAGACATGGAGAAAGATACTTTGTTACATTTACTGATGATTTCGGTAGATATGGTTATGTTTATCTTATGAAGCATAAACATGAAACTCTTGAAAAGTTCAAGGAGTACCAAAACGAAGTAGAAAATCAGCTAAATAGAACTATTAAAATGCTTCGATCAGATCGAGGCGGTGAATATCTTAGTCAGGAATTCATCGACCATCTAAAGGATTGTGGAATAGTTTCACAACTCACTCCACTTGGAACACCGCAACATAATGGTGTGTCTGAGCGGAGAAATCGAACTCTATTAGATATGATTCGATCAATGATGTGTCGAACAAACCTTCCAAAATCCTTTTGGATTTATGCTTTGGAAACTGCTGTAAGACTTGTGAATATAGCTCCAACGAAAAAGGTTGATAAAACGCCCTATGAGATATGGCATGGAAAGAAACCTCATGTATCCTACCTTAAAGTCTGGGGATGTAATGCTTATGTCACTCTAGAATCTTCGGATAAACTAGATCCCAGAGGCGAAAAAGTGGTTTTCGTTGGATACGGTAAAAGGATCGGTTACCTGTTCTACCACCCCACTGGAAATAAGATTTTCACCAAACGCAGAGGCACTTTCTTAGAGGAAGAGCTTCTGGCGCGAGGGATTGGAGATAACCATGTGGATCTTGAATTTATCATATGTTTATCCTACACATATCAAAAATTCATCCTACATATGTCGAAACTATCATATGTTTATCCTACATATATCGAATTTATCCTTCACTTCAAATTAGGCTTGGTTTGAAAAAGTATATTTTGAAAAGCAATTATTAGTTTCATTTATTTAACGAATTTATGGGGGTTACAATAAATTAATCATTTATTTAACATTCAATACATGTATTGAAATGAAGGATTCCTATTGGTTTAAAATTCTTCTTTTTTCTTCTTACAAGAAAGTTCTTTTCATTTGAACTCTCCACTATATATATATATATATATATCACTATATATATATATATATATATATATATATATATAGGTTTAGGATCGTGTACAAAACCTATTTTTTGTGAGAAGTGTGAGAACCAATAATAGTGCAGTCTATTTTATTATATAGAAGGGTAACATTGTAAATTGCATTGCTAATCTTATTTTAGGAGATAATGGCTAATTAATTTCGTGTTTAATTTAGGAGCATTCTTAGGGATTTTGTTTCACATCTCACGAATTTTTATAGAGTTTTTATTAACATTCAACACATTATCATTCATTTACTGAATTATATACGACCAAAACAGCATTCATATTGGTGTGTTTTACTGATGTGAGCACATGGTGTTTTACTGGTATACCATAAGGTTTGAAGGTATAACACACCTTTTGTGTTATTTTTTTATAAGGAGTTTTACTGATGCAAAAAATATGGTTTTTTTTATGCACATTGGTGTTTTATTATAGTCTTGTAAGTTGCTTCATCAACAAGGTGTTTTTACGTTCATACCCGTGTGTTTTATCACCATATTCTCAACTTTGTGTTTTAAACAGTCCCGTGTGTTTTATCATCATCTTCTCCATAATCCAGTGTGTTTTATCTTCATCATACACAATCAGTAACACATTCAAAAACACAACTATACATACATTTAAAATGTGTTTTAAAATCAAAAAACACTAAACCACACAAAAATCCTTTGAACATAAAACACAACAATATGAATGTTGTTTAAAATAATCCACCATAAAACACACTGATCCATTATCACCTCATGTCGTCTTCATCTTCATCCCTAAAAAAAACACTCCGATTATTTATGTTTGTGATGGTGGCTGTCGAATGATGGTTCAGTTGATGGTGGTGGTTTGTGGTGGTTGATGGCGGTTGTGTAGGTGGCGCAGGGAGAGAGAGAGGAGAAAGAGAGAGAAAGAGAGAGAGAGAGAGAGAGAGAGAGAGAGAGAGAGAGAGAGAGAGAGGTGAGAGACACTTAAATGTGAATTAAATGGAGGACGTAAATAGGAAGATTGAATTTGTTAGGCCTTCCATATTTTTAATTAGACCCTTTAAATGTGAATTAAATGTAGGGTGTGTTTTACCATTATACCCCTAAGTAGCCTAACTAGTTATTATAACTATAACATTATTTACAATAATGCCACTCATTAAATCTAAACCATTGATTAAGATGATCTAATGGTCCAAAACACTTCTTACCCTTCTCACACAAAACACACTTTGCACAGGATCTCGACCCTATATATATATTGAAGAGTTTAAATGAGAAGAAAATTGTAAGAAGACAAAAACTAAGTTTAAACCAATAGAAATCCTTTATTCAATAGTTGTATTTAACATTAAATAAATGGTTAATTTATTGTAACCACTAAATTAGTTAAATAAATGAATCTCATAATTCATTTTCAAATAATATTCTTTCAAAGAAAACCTAATTTACTATGAAGGATGAATTTTGATACGCGTATGATAAATTTTGATATGTGTAGAATAAATGTAAAGTGAATTTCTATATGTGTAGGATAAATGTACGATAATTTCAATATGTGTAAGATAAACATACCATAATTCAAATATGTGTAGTTTGATATATGTACGACAAATGTTGATGTTGATATGTGTAGATAAAGTGTTTATGACTAATTGTAAGAGATATAATAATTGATGTGAGAAGAGTTAAGTATTTAATGTTTTACCATTATGTCATTTCTTCTTTCTCTTAAAATTCTTCTCGAATTATCCCTCTCTCTCTCTATATATGGGTTTGAAGTTTTAAATTAATTAATTATTTTTCTTTAATTTTTAACCGCTAGCAACGGTACAAAAGCAAGGGCCCCACCATTCAAGCCGTTTGACGCCTGTTATTAGGGTAGAAAATTGACGAATATCACACCCCAAACAGCTCACAAAATGGTGGAGGTGGGGGCGTTATTTTGTAGAAGTGACAGGGGCGCTACCCCGTACCAACCAGCCGCAAAAGTAAGACAACAATAACCATTATATATTAACAATGGTGAATTATTAACTTTTGAATTATTTATATAAAAAAATAAATTCAGTCAAGATAACCAACAATTTATAGTTAACTGATATCAAGAAAAAGCTTGAAATATAAACTATAAAATAAGTTAAAATGTTTATGATGATTATTTTTATGAGTCATAGACTGTGTATTTTATCTTTCTCTTTTTCTTTGCATTCTCACCTTATGGGACCCATCTTTCTTCCTCACTTACAAAGAACTCTTCATTAGATTTCTTGAGTACTTTCGGTTAATAAGTTGTTAACTTATGCAATTTCCGTAAATATCTCCACCAACGCATTGATTTCACATTTTTATTCATTATCAATTTTGTTGATCTTAAATTACTTGCCATAGGATCAAAATTGGTTTCCTTGACCTCACCATTTTCCATTATAGTAAAATCTTTGTCACCTCCAATATTATGGCTTCAAACTCTATATCTTGATTCGGCACATGTGGTGCATTGCATTTAACCTTGGATAAGTCATTATAATGTATTGACCTCTTCATATGTCTTTGATTTCATCACACATTTCTCCAGACTTTTTAGCCAAAAACTCACACAAAAAGCGATCAATATAGCATCTCAGGAGAAGACACATAATAGAAAGAAAGATAAAACAATTACTTAGGCACCTAGATGCAAGGAAATGTTACAAGGTGCACTCCTTGTGTACATCGACAACCTTGCGTCATTTGAAGCACACTTTTTACAATTCAAACTTCAACAGGCCTTTTAGATGACCCCAAGAGAAAATTATTATCTATGCTGGCCATCATTTTTGTTTCTTTTGTTTGTGCAATAATTTGTGTTCTACATAGCTCTGGCCATCCCCCCTCACGCAAGTAACGAGGATCGATAACCCAAATGATCCATTCGTTTATATGCAGTCGTGCAGATAAGCTTTCCTAGGTAAAAATGGACATTTAGTAAGAAAAGCTTAGACATTTTGAACGTCTCTTTGAAGGAGTTTGAAAAAACCAAAGACAATAATGACTTCTGTGAGCCGATGGTCTTTTGGTCTAGTGACATAAGGTGTTTATGCAATTATGCCCATCAAAGTGATGTGTGCTCAAGTCCTAATTAAGTAGATAATAGGCGAATACCATAACTTCTTTGAAAAAAGAACATCTTGGGAGTATGATAGGATGAATGTAACATAGTGATAATGAGAAAATGAACTTTAAGTCAACCAACATGTATTTTAAGATCAAAAGAGCATATATGTACTTTTAATTCAAAGTACTCCTGGTTCTCAATTACATATCAATGGAACTCCTTTTAAAATCAAGAGAGCATATATAGTAGTGGGGACCATCTCATCAAAACACTTGCAGATGTGAAGCAAAAGATCAATGGCATTATACCTAGAATAAACCATAACTTATTTTAAGAATATTTACAAAATAAACCAGGATGCGCTTTATAAAAGGTCCATAATTGGAGTTAGACACCACCAGGACACAAACAAGGTGAATCATGAGCATGCATATGGCAGAGGAGAATAACAGTGCAATTCTCCTTGGGCAGAAAATCTAAGCAGTTCCATGATTTTGGAGTGTGTTAGTTCTGCCAAAGGAGAATTGCCCTGCCATTCTAAATCTCTTCCTTTTACAAGGTAACCTACAATGGGTTAGCAAAAAATCTTCAATTTCAATCACATACCATCATAAGAAATTAGCTAGATACATGTTTTTTCACATGAAACCATGCCCAGATAAGATGGTGTGTAAGATTTACAAATTCCAATGCATCAAGTAAGTTCATTAATCGTTGGATATTTTAGTGTAATTGGATTGACTGATTGACCAATATCTTCATGATAAGACATCATATAGGTTTGGAGGTGTAGAGTGCACGCCTATTTGAATTTATTATGAATTTAGGGGCAAATCCCCTAAGGGACGAGGGTCTGGGGACAGCGCCACCGGGAGCGGGATCCAAGGGGCAGAGCCCCTGGTTGGGGTCGAAATTTGGCAATTTAGAAACCTTGGAAATAACTGCTTAAAAGGCAGTTAATGAGCCTTAATTCAAAAACGTTTTTTTTTTATCTTGGTCAATTTTTTCTGGTTCTTCTCTCAAACATAACATACAGAAAATTCTCAATCTTTGATTGTATCCAATTGAATATTTCGATTGAACCGTCGAACTGATTCAATCTGAAAGTGATTACGTGCTTTCAGAGATTTCGGTTATCCGGTTGTTTTGTTTGTTATTACTGCATATCCTCAACATGAATGACATCTATTATATGAATACTAAATGGTGGGACTTTACAGACAGTTTTTGTTAAAATATACGATAAACGTTTACAATTTAATATCCAAAAGGAATATAGTGTTTATTTGTATTTGAACATTTTGCATAAGGTTTGTGCAGGTCAAAGGGTTCGGTCAACTTGCGGTCAGGAGATGGGCTGTTGCTGACTTCAAAGCTGGAAGGTGGACCAGGTAGCTCGGCTTAAAAGCTAGACCTGGTTTAAGTTGAGCTCGTGTGCTGATCCATGTGTTGTTCTGACGCAAATAAAAGAATAATGGGCTCATTAGCCTAATCACTTGATAAAAAGCCCACTCGCCAATGATGAGTCGGAGTGTTTAGTAGCCGGCATATATAAAACTTCTTTAAGGGTTCCTGATCATTATTCTCTCATGAGGAGGTGACTCTCTCTCGCTCCTGTTATTTTCTCATCTCACACATAAAGAGGCGATTAGGGTTCTGTTCATGAGATGAGCTCGCTTTTATTCTCGTCCTTATTTCACAGATCATTGACCATATCTCTCGTCTTCTTCATCATCTATACAGGTTCTTACGGTTGATTACCGTGTCTCACTTTAGGATTTTGAGTCTAAACAGAATAATCTGTTTGTTGTGTTCGCAAATGTGATCTTAGAGTTTGTGAGATCTTGTTGTGTAGTCTTGTATAAATTTGTTAGGTGTTAGGGTATTTCTTTGTATCTTTAAGAGTTTATGTATGTGTTGGGATTGAACAATATATTCGGTTTGGGATAATAAATGGAGGTTTTATGTTCGGATAACATGTTTTTGACATTCTTGAAACTATTGCTTGATGAGTATTAATCTTGATAGGATTAGAAGAGAGCATGTTACCTTCAACATATCTTGTCAAATGAATGCTTGATCCACAATCTGAACTAACAGAACTGCATCCGGATTAAGTAGAGAAGATGCATATGTAGAGATCGAGGCTTCTAAGTGAGTTGATGCAAAAATCAAAATCCTACTAATTACATCAGAAGAAAACTGGCATATAGTGATACGAGAAAGTGTAGAAGTAAAAACAATTAGTCATAACAAAGTGGTTGAGTGTTCTAATCTCATAATAAATATTTGTGTGATTGAGTTAGCCGTTAAAAATGTTAAAAATAAGTAAATAACCATAACAAAAAGAGGGTGCATGCGGAACACAAATGTACCTTTTTGACACCTTTTCAAAAGAGTACCAGTAAAACCCAAATGAACATACATTAAAGTGATATCACATTCATTCATATCACCCGTTCACGTTGCAATAACTATGAGATAAATAAAGTGCTATAATTAACAAGGAAAAAGATAAAAGTGCATCACAGTTTCATGAAAGTACGTTGGTGTATTAATAAAAACAACAAAGGAAAAATATGTTGTATAATTTAAGCCACTTTTAATTTAAATTCCCATGTGTATATATGTGTAGTACGTTCCTTTAAATGTTCAGGGCTCATGACCTCTTTTTAGTTTATTTTCTCTTGCCTCCCTTCTTGTTCAATTGTCGTTGTCCTTCCAATAAATTAGGAGTCATCTTCTCTAGAAAAATAAAATCAGTTACTTGAAAAAGCGAGAGACAACAATGTGGGCTTTATTAATTATTTACATAGAACATATTATATGGCCTAGTGAATTTGTGAAAGACGGAGAGCATTAACATATTTCCAAGTGATAAAAGACTTGGCTTAAGCCTATGCACCGATTTCCTATCTTTACTAATTTGTTATTCCATCCGTATGGCCAACGAGCAAACCTTACCTCCATCTATGGAAGCAACCACTTTATTTCAGGTTTCAAGGTAATGTTTGCTCAAGCGCATTTTCGCAAGCCTACCAATAGCTTTACTATTTATAAGATTTATTGTGTATGGTTTGCTTACAAAATTGCAATGGACGTTTTCCAATGAGAGAGATAACGGGGCACTATCTGCAATGGAAATAACACGCCCAATCAACTATTGCATTAGATTTCTGTCAATGAAATACTGGCTTAAATCCAGAGAAATGTCTTTAATTAAATTACTAGAAAAGGCTCATGCAATTAACGAAGGAAAAAAAGATAATCCAAGGTATCATTATGGTGGCATGTTGGCGCATATGGAAGACAAGAAACAAGAAGATATTCGCGGAAGGCCAAGTTAGAATCGGGAAGATTGTGGAAGAAATCAAGTCACTCTCTCTGCACTGGATTAAAAATGGATCGACATTTAAGACGATAGCTATGAATGATTGGATGTCAAGGTAGGCACATGCGTCACACAAAGAGTCTTTTGGCCTAAATGAAACATGTTGTAGGGTTAATTTTAACAGGTTCTAAATCTGGCCATTGGTTACAAGAAATAGAGTTTCACGGATCAAACGGGTTCCAATATTTAGTATTTAGTCACATGTTTTTAGTGTATTTAATTAGATAATGGGTCATGGTTATTAGAGCACCCACAATGCACTCCCACCGGACGGTCCGGTGGGAGTGGACGGACCAAGGAGGAGATTTTAACATTGTATGGGATGGTTTGTTGGAGTTGGGTTTGGCATAGCTAACGGTCTGCTTGAGAGATATGGGGGGCCTTTTGTGTGTGGGGTACAAATTAAATAAAAGGAAAAGTAAGTGATGAGGTGAAGGTTTGGAATAGTTTATGGTTGGAGGAGAAAATGGGTTTGAAAGGGTTGTGGTTTCAAATGGTTTAAATGATGTGACATCGTGACGTGACAGTTTGACGTGGTTTGTTGAAGTTTACATTGTGGATGCTTTTAGGTAATGAGCTAGTGGGTAGGTTAATTTTCTTCCTTAATGTATTTATTCTTTAAATCTTATTTGACTATTTTTTTCTAAGATATTTTCTTTCTTTCTTTTTGTTGTTGTTGTTTGTCAATTTTGTTTGTGTTGGAAATTTAGTGAAAATGCTATTTTCACAAATTGTAGGAAAATGAGTTTTTCCTAATTTTGGACTGAAATATATATTTGAAACAGAGGTTTAATAATACATTTCTTTGTGAGTTTATGTTCTATATTGTGAGAGCTTCGCAATGAACCAAACCACGTCCAAAACGGAGGAGCTAAGATGAATGAGATATCGATGCTCAAAGGTTGGTGATTGAAACACTTGATGCTGAAATGAAACAAAGTGGAACTTGTCCCACATAGGAAGAGTGATGATACCATGAGTGGTATATAAGGAGGAACACTCCTTTCTTATTGTTTCATAGGAGCTCACACTGTCGAACTCGCGGACACGCACTCGCACACGCGCGCGTGGCGTGGGCGATGGGCGCAATGTGGCGCTTTGATGGCGCACTTTGCACACTCGCATCACCGCGAGCCGCTTGAGAGCCGCCTTTGTATTTTTGAAAGCAGGTTCGAGGTCCTCTGCATAGGACCCAGTGGCACGTGAGTACGAGCAGACAGGTGGCGTTAGTGGAGCAGCTTCCCCTGACGTAGAACGAGATCACGTGTTCCGCAGATGTCTTTGCGCGCGCAGGCGTATCAGCAGTTACAGAACAGTCCAGTGAGTGTAGTTGTCCAGTCAAACCGTTTCGTTTGAAACTTTAAGAACATCATAAATGCCATTGAAGACGTTCAATGACATTATTTTTCGTTCTTAATGATTTCCGAAGTTGTTTCAACTTGAGGACTAATATATAAACCAAGGAGAGTCTTGGTTGAAGACACACCTTGACACACTGTTCTGAAATCACTAACACTTCTCCTCTCCAGCAATCTTGTTCTTGTGTTCTTCTCGTTTCAGGTACACTTCGAGTCAGAGCCAACTCCGGCAGCACTCTTGCTGTTGCGGCTGTTGTACCATGGGAAACAAAACGAGTTCTTGTTAATAGACTCGGAATTTGTTTTAAGGGCCCCGTGTTGAACACGATCCTCAGCTTCTTATTATTATTCTGCTTCTACTCCATTCTTTTATTTTGTTTCTTTTAGTTGTAATCATATTGTATTTGCTTTCATTTTTATGTTGGGTTGGTGAAGTCCTTGATTTATTAGGCTTTAGGGTTCACATTAGAAGACATGGACCAGGCCCGATTTAGTTTTGTTGGTCCCTAAGTTGTTTAACCTAACTGTTCTCTATATATACCCTAGTCATGTATTGTAATCTTGTGTGCCTTGAGCTTAATGAAATAACCTAGTTGCAGCCCGTGGACGTAGGTCCCCCACTGGGACCGAACCACGTAAAATTCTTGTGTCGTGTTTATTATTTTCTGTTCATCGCGTGATAATCGTGTGTGCCGTTTGTGTGTTTGATTCCGCTGCGCCGACTGATACCTAACAAGTGGTATCAGAGCTTTGGCTCGTTAACACACTGAGATTTGCACGAACGATTGCGAGACGAGGTGACGAAGGTAACTGCCAATTATTTTAATCCTTGAGCCGCATGTTTAGTTTTTTGAATTCGATTGGAGCCACTGATTAAGTTTATTCAGTTGTTGGTCGCGTTTGGGTTGCGGGCTAAGTAGGATTTGTTTTCTAAGTTCGGGGTTTGACAATTATTGTTATCAACTGTGATTATATAACCGGGTTTGTGATAACAGTTGGGTAGGGTCAGATTTGTCTACATGGTTATTTGTAGGAGCAAATCGGTTTGATTGACAGTGTTCAGTAGAACAGTCGTCAAGTTCAGGCTCGTGCCATTGCTGTGTTTGTTCACTATTTCCGATTTGTTCTCATTTGTTATTATTATAACTGAAGACGAGATGGTAGTAATCGGAATGTTCGACGGGTTTGAATGTCGGTTGATTGGTTTGTCAAGGGAACTTGGATGTGGTACTTAACGATGGTAAAACCTGTAGAAAATGGAGCCAGCTGATTCGGAATACTTTGGGTTTAAGGTATTCCTGCTCGGGCGTGCTGGTGACGACATAAGTGAAAAAAAAAGTTAGTGTCAAGTCATGTGAACTATTGCTAGCTAGTTGGATGATCTTTCGGTTAGGGTTTGCGTTAATTGGTCGTGTGTACGGTCATAAAACCCTTGGTACTGCTTGCTTTCCATGAAAGCTCGACTGCTGTTATAACCATTTGCCTGTTAGCTGGTCTGGAACTGTGATGTTAATTCTTGTTCGGTGGTGATCAGTGGTTTGACATTTGAGGGGATCTTTGTACTGGTACTGGGTGAAGGTTTTCGCTGGGGAAATACGAGTGGAGGTTCGACTCATGAGTGTCGGTTTGGCATGGGTTGGGATAACAGGGACAATGGGAGCTGGGCGTAGTTGACTTATCGGGGCTGCATGGAGGTGTGGACATTTTTTTAGAGTCGATGTCATAGATAGGAAATTATACTTCTGAGAATGTGTCGGGGTTTGATACATTAGGACTCAGTGAAAGGTAGTAAGACTCTTGGGTTCGAGATTCTATTTGGCTTCATTTCTTGTTACCTACTTCAATGAAGCATTAGTGAATCTATTGTTGAAGACTTTTGAAGTGTGCAGATTGCTGCGCAACCGGAAGAAGAGAACCAACTTCCGTGTAGTAAAGTCTTGGCTCGCTGATTCGAGAGTTAAACGAGTCTAGTTTACAGCAAAGGACTCTAGGACTCCAGGTAATCTGCTTGAGCGTATTCGGAGGTCTGAGCATGGACGAGATTTTTGTAACAGTGGGAGCACATGGGGTGTTCTGACACAGTTTGTAAATCGCCGTTAGGTTTAGAAGACCAAGGATCCGAATGAAATCTCTTCTGGGAGGTTGCTGTTAGTGGAGAGTGTTCTTTCCTCTGGAGTATCTGGAGCCGGCGATTTGAGTAAGTAGGGGCCGGTTGAGATTGAGGATGTGTCTATGGCGGGTTTTGCCATGTCTGGGTCTTTGATGACCATATTGTAGTTGTTGGGAGCTTCAATGGGCCTTTCAGGTTACTGATGAGAAGGGCCGCTGTAGCTAGGTGGATACATGGACAGATTTGAAGTTTGGTTTGTTCTTTGGGAGTTGGACCTGGAAGACTTCTGTTACTGTGTGTTTAGAGATTACTGAGTACTAGATGATTGGGTTGTTGTTTACTTGTTGGTAGGCTGTAGTTCCTCGCAAGGCCTTCAAGTGGGAGATTGTTGGGTTGGTGAAGTCCTTGATTTATTAGGCTTTAGGGTTGACATTAGAAGACATGGGCCAGACCCGATTTAGTTTTCTTGGTCCCTAAGTTGTTTAACCTAATTGTTCTCTATATATACCCTAGTCATGTATTGTAATCTTGTGTGCCTTGAGCTTAATGAAATAACCTAGTTGCAGCCCGTGGACGTAGGCCCCCACTGGGACCGAACCACGTAAAATTCTTGTGTCGTGTTTATTATTTTCTGTTCATCGCGTGATAATCGTGTGTGCCATTTGTGTGTTTGATTCCGCTGCGCCGACTGATTCCTAACATTTTAATTTGTAATCGTAATTAAATTTGTTTTATTTATTTTTACACAAGCGGTTCCTAGAGTAGTAGAGTTTGTAAGTCTAAGTATTCCTATAAGCATTCAATTACCAAGCTATATCCCTACTTTTAGCAATATTACGTTTGAGTCACCTTGCCTGCATGGGAACTAGCTTGCACTCACCAAAGTAAAACCGTTCGTTTCTTTTCATGCTTTGCTTTTATACATTCAAAATTCGACCAGTGAGTTACTATAAAGGTTAGATGGAAGTTTTGAATACATCATAAGGCTACATAAATATCGAATCCGAAATTCATTAAATCAAGAGAGAATCGATATAATGGGAGCATCTGGTCACAACTAGTAAGCGCGAAACAAAATCTCAAAGGCATCATGCTTAGAATAAACCAACTTTTTTCCAAGGAATGTTCTTGAGATATGCTATTGTGTACATTATAAAAGCATACCGGAGACTCCACCACAATACATGCAAGCTAGCATAAGGCATGAGAAAAGAATAAGAGAGCAGTTCTCCTTCGGCAGAAAACGGATGCACTTAAGTTAGAGCACATTCTGCCAAAGGAGAATTGCCCTGCAATTCTACAACTCTCCAATTTTGTAAAGCAGTATGCAATGTGTCTATAGAGACTCACCCATTTTAGTGTACTACATCTAAAAATTTGGGACATGTATGATATTACATTGAGATGAGATCTTTATAGAGAAATCTGTGTGCACATATAAGTGTGTTACATACATTATATGCGTAAATACGTTTCTCAAATTCAACTTTATAATTCAGTAGATATTGTATCTATTCTCAACATTAGCCCGTAGGCTTTAAATATTAGAGGTATGTTATTTACACAATAACAAAAAGTAAGTTTGCACAGCCCTCTACGGACCGTAGAGGGCTCTACGGGCCGTAGAGGGTGTCAGTGTAATAAATGCGACACAGAAGTATTATTATTATTATTATTATTATTATTATTATTATTATTATTTATCAATATCTTTGTTCTAATTATTATTACTATTATTATGCTGTGCAGGGAGAGGTGTGACAGGGCATCTAACATTCGTAACCCCATAGTTCGTTACATTCACCGTTGCATTACTTATTCCCTAACGGCACGGGGAAATAGTAACGAGCGGGTGACGAAGACGGACCTGATGTACCTCTATTGCATACTCACCGGCAGGCCGATTGCCTTCCATCGGTGCATGGCCGAGTACTTTGCCGCCTTCCCCCATAAGCCGTTGAAGGGAGGCATCGCATGCGGGGGGTCATCAGCAAGATTGCCGAGCGCTGCAATGCCCAGCTGTATTTCGATTATGTTAATCGGAATCAGTTTCCGCCACTACCGCCAAGGTATTTCGGTCATTATTATTATTATTATTATTATTATTATTATTAATGTTTATGTTATTGTTTATTTGTTTCAGCCTAATAGGTCAACCCACGATGAAAAGCTATGGGTTGTGTGGCGAAGAAGGCGAAGACGCCGAATCAGCCAGCCTTCCACTATCTGATTGCTCAGGATGGCGGGGAGTTTGTGCATGAGTCGTTGGTACATCAGGGCCTTGGAGGTATTATTATTATTATTATTATTATTATTATTATTATTATTATTATTTGGGAAACTTGTAGACAACTTGTGTTGTCTAGTTTGCACGAAAACAGGGGAAACTCTGCCCAATTTTTTTTTTTATAAAATCCTGGATTATTATTATTTATTAATTATTATTTGTTATCCATTGCAGGTGATGCTGTGGAGGTCGGGTTGCAGTTTGTTGCTGAGCAGGAGGGGGGCGGTCTGAGGGACGTCGAGATGCCTCAGCAGCAGCCTGAGGATGTGCAGATACCAGCGCGCGTTTATCACTCTCTCAGGTTGCCTGCTGATGTTAGGGCGGACGTTCGTGCGGCTGCCGAGGAGGCTGTCGAGATGCGTGCATGGCGTCAGCAGATGGACACCTGGCGTCAGCAGCAGGACACCTGGCGTTAGCAGCAGGACACCGATATGCGTCAGTGGCGTGATCGGCAGGACGACGCGATGCGCTGGTTGATTGCTGGCCAGCAAGATATCTATCGCCACCTGGGCATGCAGACTCGTGTCCCACCGACTATAGGGACCAGCACGCATGAGCCCGTGACGTCCTCGCAGCAGCCCGAGACGTCTTCGCAGCAGCCCGGGACGTCGCCGCCGCCTGACTCTACGATGTTTTATTTCTGATCATCTTATGTATTTAAACAATATTTATTTTGAACGCTTCTGTTAACGTTTAGTTTTATCTTTTTGCGTATATAAACGATTAGTTTTATTTTGAACGCTTCTGTTAACGTTTAGTTTTATTTAAACAATCTTTATTTTACACGCTTATCGAGACGACATTGGTTTATATTGGTTTATGTTATAAACAATTGTGTTCACGTTTTACATGCTTGTGTTAATGTTTTACACGCTCGGGATTAATTATTACATAATTAAAATGATTTAAAAAAAACCCCCCTCTACGGGTCGTAGAGGCCTCTACGGGCCGTAGAGGGTGCCTAAGGCTGGTTTATGTTATATTAAAATTTTCCAACTAACAAACCAGCGAACTGGTAGCCCAGATGGTCTCCATATACGAAATAAGACTTTGTGTGTGTGTTTGTGTGATAATGTGCCTAAGATCGAACCTCGTCCCAAACGTTTTTTGTTTTTTTTTTGTCTACGACCCGTAGAGGCCTCTACGGGCCGTAGGCATCATAAAACATCCATCTCTTCCTTCTTCATTCTCAAAATTAATAAGACTTCTTCTACGAGCCGTAGAGGCCTCTACGGCTCGTAGAAGAAGTAAAAAATGGGCTCTACGACCCGTAGAGGCCTCTACGGGCCGTAGAGGGTTGTGTGAATAAAATCTAACCTTGTGCAAATAGTGGGAGCGAAATAGTAATCCGGCAACTAAAAATCTGATGCAACCTGCAAGTTACTATCAAGTTAGCCAATCATTGATCTCATTGTTCTAATCAAGTTTTTCATTTTGTATGATTCTTGCAGTTATATATATTCTAGCAAATGCCTTATCCGATAATTATTTAATTACAAGATGATGCTTATTGCGTGTATGATAATGATATGCAGATCTTCCTTGTGTGATTAATTTGTGACTATGTACCACAATTAGGGGCTGTTTGGTAGCCTCTTAACCATTCAGTTCTGAATCATTCAACATTCAGACTGTTTGTTTCAGCATCTGAATGGAATGATTAAGTGCTAAACCATTAAGCTAATAAGGTATGCTGAATGATTCAGCTCAATGACGAAGCTTTCTAAGGGCCAGGGGTGGCCCTGGCCCCCCTGTTTTTTGGCGCAGTAGTGGAAATTTGCGATTTTCGTAGGTAAATTTAGTTTGGGTTGAGTCCGGCCCCCGCCGATTTGCCACTACCGACCGAAAAAATTGAGTCTGGCCCCCGGATTAGCGAACCAAGCTTCGCCTCTGATTCAGCTCTTAACCATTAAGAGCCTCTTAACTATTTAGATCATCTTAATGATTCAGTGGACATGTCAAGTAAACTTCCTTGTATTTACTTTTTTTTTTTTTGAAAGGCTTAGTTCAGTGGAAATCCTTGTACAACCCTAACCTAGCGATCTCAACTTCCTTGTATTTACTTCTTCTTGACTTTTAGGAGCCTTGCATCAAAAGTTGAGCTGACAACGTAAACACAATTTTTCCAAATTAATGACCAAGGATTTGCAATTCTTGAAGACTGTGGATAATAATACAATTTCTTTCCTTTTTTATTTTCTGAGATTTAGGTAATACAAAAGTGTTTGTAGGCGGCTTGTTTTTTTTTTTAACGGTAAATTTCATTAGAAATCCAGAAACGGCCGCCCCACAAGATAGGGCGACCAAAACCACTTACACAAGATCAAAATTACACCATTTACATCAACCATTTACTACTAGAAAAAAAGGCCTACCATGACACGCATTGCTCGTCATAATAAAGATTCGCTCTACTTCTAGCCCAAAGAAAGCCAAGACACTACAAGAAAATTGGGCTTTTGTCACCATATTTTCGGTTACATAACTAGGGCTGTTCACGAGCCGAGCCGATCCGAGCGGAGCTTTGCTCATGCTTGGCTCGTTTACAAACCGAACCGAGCGGAGCGGCTCATTTACAATCGAGCCGAAAATCGAACGAGCATTCTTCGAGCGCAAATTTTCCGAGCGAGCGCCGAGCGAGAATCGGGCGGAGAGTAATTTGGACGATCATAAATTTAGGATGTTTACTTCGATGTTTTCATTGTCGGGTGACAACTAAAGTCGAACTGTCCAATGATAACACTAATATTGAGATACAAGTGTCCGAGGATGAGACTTAGATTGAGGCTGGTGAGGCGATGAGCATATGTCAGAGAACAGTTGTTGCATTGTGACGTAGGGTGATATCAAGCGACAATTAGTGATAGATGACTAATAACATAAATAAGTCAAAATTGTCACCTCATTAATTATGGTTACACTATTAAATATAGTGCTAATTTTTTTTATGGAGTTAAATGGGCTAGTTATATTTTATTTGCATACACTGAGTCAAATCCAATAGAATGTTATATATAAAGCCATAAATTTTTCTGTAAATTGTGTGTATATTTATAATTAAATATATAAAAATGTATTCGAGCCGAACCGAGCCGAGCGTACCTTTGCTCGTGCTTGGCTCATTTATAAACCGAACCGAGCCGATCGGCTCATTTACAACCGAGCGAAAGATCGAACGAGCATTTTTCGAGCATTTTCCGAACGAGCGACGAGCGATCCACGAGCGACGAGCGATTTGAACAGCCCTATACATAACGATAGCAATTGCTCTGTAGCCACCATTTTGCACGGCTTGTCTTCAAACACGAACGCATTTCTAGCGCACCAAATACTGTAACACGCGATAATAATGAGGCCATGAAAGATCTCCTTTTCCTTATCCTTAAGATGAGCGGACTCTAAATTTAATTTATTTTCAACAATTTATTTGACATATAATTTGATTCTTAGCTAATAACTTGTAATATTTAACATTAATACAAAGTTTTGTTTATTTTTTTCTTGACATTCCGGAATAAATTACTATATATTAATAATCAAACTAAATGAATAGTATCATAAAATGAATAGTAAAAATATTAATATTTTATTTAAAAACTTTATTATATTATATACTATTAATATATTATATCGATCCTGACAATACCGATACCGAACGGTACGGTATCGGTTCGGTATCGGTATGGTATCGTATCGGTATTTTACCTTAAAATACCGATATCATACCGATCCCGTACGAATACCGATAATACCAAAATCGAAAATCCATAAATATGGGTACCGATACCGATCCCGAAACCACTCGGTTCGGTATCGGTTCGGTATCGGTTCGGTACGGTATCGGGATCGGGACGGGATCGGTATTTGGCCTTGTATGCTCATCCCTAATTAATATATTATATACTATTATTTTATTTTATTAAAAAATATTATTATATTATATACTATTAATATAAATAACATAATCTTAAGTAATTTCGTTACAAATTTCATGTGTTACCTTATGTGTAGATTTCTTTATTTTTTTTAACGTTTACTACCAAAATGGAATCTCGATTGTATAATTCATTGATTGATTAACACCTCATCTAAATCTTGATTGTAAAACGCGCAACGCGCGTGATTTTATACAACTTGTTTTATTAAAATCTAAGTTCTTTCATTAAAGTTTTTTTATTTTTATTTTTACAAGATACAATATACTCGATATATGCATCATGGAAACCTACTTAACATTCCTTGAGCGTGTAAAATTACTACAACTAGTAAACTACAATTGAACATGAAGCAACAAAATTGTAAAACTTACTAATTTGAACCAATTGATATTGATTTGAATTTGAATCAAAGCACCTAAATCTTGATTATAACAAACATGGGATCATGAGTACCGAGAATTCCAAGTACCGTTACTCCTTTTCGAGTCATCATGTTAGGCACCATACTTCCTTCATTACGAAAACTTGATTATCCCTCATTAAGTTGGGCACCAAATAGCATATCTGATAAATTATACGATTTTAAATGCATGAATATATAAAAAGAAGGGTATATATGCCATTGCTAAATAAAGAACTAGGGTTCCAACGAACGTGATTTCATTCGAGATACACGATTTCAGTTCTTTTGTTTTTAATGCATGAATTAAAGAAAATGATCAAGACTGATGTCCTTTTTGTGAAAGATAAATTGTTCTTTTATTTTCATTACACAAGAATCTTGAGTAAACAAAGATATTAGAGGGTAGCATCTCTGCCTTTCATTAAATTAGGCTGGATCAAGCTTTCTGGACCCAAATGGATTCTAAACTCGAGGCCTTTTCGTAACACATGAAAATATTAGAACACACATGCATGCTTTGCATAAAAATTTTAAAAGCCATACAATGATAAATATTAGAGTTGAAGTGAATTTGTGAAATGCAGAAAAGATCACAAAAATGAGTAAAAGAAATATTTTATCTCAAAACTATATAATATGGCTCTATAAGTTTATATCATATCTTGATAAGACCAGAACTTGTCGAGCCATATTATATAACTGAAAAATAATGTATGATATTAATATATAATTAAGAAAATTGGGGCCCTATGCAACATCTTATTTTTTAGACGGTCAAGCACCTGTCATTTTATGAAAAGAAATGTCAACGCTAGCAAGATGTCATACTTACATGTAATTATCTTCGTAAGTTGCTAATACCAATGATGTGATCATGAAGGAGGTCAAAGACATGGGATATGCCTCTACATAAGTAGCATATCCATCAATATGATTCCTTGTCCTCTAAATTAAAGTAACTTGTTTATCATTTTGGTGTTCTTTCTTCTCAACTTTACTATGGTGGTCTATTTTGGTATCCAACAGTTGTATGCTTTTCTTGAAAGATTATTCTTTTCAAGATGTGCATTTTCACTTATTTAATCTGATTTCATGATAGGTATCACAATACACTGAGGTAGACCCACCGAGACACTAGCTTCGTCCCATAAGCTTTACATTAAACGGGTCCTTACACGTGTAATATGAAATATAGCTCTTATTCAAAGGCTAAGAGGATAAATGAGATTATTTCCTTATATTTCAATTAGAAACCTTACGTAGGATCAAGTCTGAACTCATTTAGATATTGCTTAGATTGCTGAACACTAAATTAGTCAAGATTATTTTGAAACTTCTAATAAAATATTATTATATTTTTAAGAAAGAAGGGTTGTAATTTAAAGAGAAAGTAAGAACTCAAAATAGTTGACAACTCTCATTCTAACTTTGTTATATTCATTGGAAACAAAATGTCAACTTCATAATAATATATATATCATTATATCAGCACACAAATCTATTTCGTGGAGGAGTCATAAGTAAACGTAGACAAAAACGTCTAGTTACAAAAACATAATATGTAATAACAGCACAATATCACTATATATTGTTAGGAAAATTTATTAGTGGACTCATAATTTAGTAAGGGCATGTTTGGTAGTCTCTTAATGAGGCTTTAAATCATTCAGCTCTGAATGGTTCAATATTTTAGACTGTTTGTTTCAACCTAAAAAAGGCTCTGAATGAAATGGTTAAGAGCTGAACCATTCAGACTTGGTGCATAGCTGAATCATTCAGCACTTAATCATTCAGAGTCTTTTAACCATTCAAACATCTTACTGATTCATCACTTAATAAACCAAACAACCCCTAACTTCACATAAATACCATACTCAAGACTTATTGTGATAAGTCACCTACCCTTCTTTCTTAAATAGTAACAGTTCGAATAGTGTTGCATTAAATTTCGATATAAAATTATTGTTTGCTTATGAACAAGTAGAGGAAATTAAGGACCAGTTTGGTAGCCTCTTAATGAGGCTCTGGATGGTTCAGCATTCAGACTATTTGTTTCAACTTAAAAGGGGCTCTTAATGGAATGATTAAGAGCTGAACCATTCAGACTTGGTGCATAGCTGAACCATTCAACACTTAATCATTGAGAGCCTCTTAACCATTCAGACCTCTTAATAATTCAACACTAAATCAACCAAACAGCCCCTAAATCTTTTTATCCAATACATTCATGATATGATTATGGATCCAATAACTAAGGCCTATCTCCATAAGCCTTATGCAAGCGCCTATAATAAAGTCTGGTTTACTAATGATCATGCATAATTGCATATCGAATTATGAATTATAAATTAATAGTTTTTCCTCACTTTTTAAAAAAAAAAAATTGTCTCTAAATATGTTTATGCATACCTAAAGACATGTAGACAGTAATTATAAAATTTAACGTTAAGGGGTTATTTGTCAATTTAATCATAAGTTTACTTAAGTCTTAGGGGGTGTTTGGGATTGATTATTCAAAACAGATTATGCGTTTTGGAAAAGCAGGGGTGGAGCTGCTTATAGATTATTGCGTTTTGGTAGCCTAAAAAACTGATTATCTGCGTTTTCAAAACGCAATCCCAAACACTAAAAACTGATTATCTGTGTTTTAAAAACGCAATAATCTAAAAATCAGATTCAAAACGCAATCCCAAACACCCTCTTACATTTGGATTGTAGTATGATTAATGGGGTCTTAAGTTGAATTTTCATTGAATGGTTGACTAGTTGTATTTCTCTTACCATCCTTACTAAATGCTCATAAAAACAATTACCCAACTAAAGTGGGAGAACGTAAAAAAGATATATTTTGTATATATGATTAAATTGCCATAGTTATCATTTATTTTATTAATGCTCATTGACCTAAATACCCACATTAATTATTGGTAATAATTCTATAAATGTAATTACCCTTACTATTTAAATAAGGTTTCTCATTGAGTTTAAATACAAAAATCATCAGAGAGGGATTAAAACAAAAGTGTTGAATAATAACACCAAAGAAATAGAATTCACAAGAACAATCAAACAACAATCAACCACCGATTCTTTATTATCAAACTAATTCGTCATCACAGATTGAACGAATACAAACGAATTGAAATCAGAAAGAAAAATGAAAGAAAACTATGAGTGAATCGAATGGAATGATTGAGAGAAGGGATCAGAATATAAAGCCCCAATTCCTGAGCCCTAACAGCTTCTAACGACTGAAGTTTTCTTTTGTCAACTTTAGTCCTTCCACTTCTGCTTATTATTATTACTAGAACAAAACATATTATGAGAAATGACCAACAGGTCCCTCAACTACCCTGCACCCCATATTATGACTTTATAACCCAACAATCTCCACCTTAAAGTCATAACTATTATCAAGTCACACCAAGCAATCCTGTAAACAAATCAAACTTCGAACCAGGCAGCACCTTAGTCATCATATCTGCTGGATTATCTTGAGTACTAATCCACTTGACTTCCAACTCCTTGTCATTAACCAAATCTCTAAGGAAAAATAATTTTACCTTGATATGTTTGGTCCTCTCATGGAATACACTGTTTTTAGACAATTGAATGGCTCCTGAATTGTCACAGAAAACATCAACACTGTCTAAAACAATGCCCAAATCAGTCACCAGCCCTTTTAACCATAATGACTCTTTTGCCCCTTCTGTCAAAGCTATAAACTCTGCTTCTGTACTTGACAGTGCAACCACATGTTGCAGTTGAGCCTTCCAACTAACAAGATTACCCAAAACCATGAATGAATAACCTGTTATTGATCTCCCCTTGTCTAAATCTTTGGCATAGTCTGAATCAACAAAACCAATGACTGTTTTACCCTTATCACTGATTTTATCTTCAAACACTAAACCAACTTCTTGAGTGCCTTTTAAGTATCTTAATACCCATTTTACAGCTGCCCAATGCTCCTTTCCAGGATTAGCCATAAACCTGCTAACTACACTGACAGCATATGCAATGTCTGGCCTTGTACATATCATCAAATACATCAAGCTGCCCATAATATTTGCATATGGAACTTTTTCCATATATTTCTTCTGATCTTCTGTCTTAGGACAATCTTCATTTAACAACTTAAAATGTGCACCAAGAGGAGTAACAACTGCTTTACAATCTGCCATACCAGCATTTATCAACACCTTCTTCAAATAAGAATTTTGACTTAACTTGAGTTGTCTCTTACTTTTGTCTCTTTTAATCTCCATACCAAGAATCTTTTTGGCTTCTCCCAACTCCTTCATGTCAAATCTTTCATCAGCAATTGTTTTGTCTTTTCTATTTCAGCTTTATCTTTGCATGCCAATAGCATATCATCAACAAAGAGTAGTAAATAGACAAAACTACCCTTTTCATATTCTTTGTGGTAAACACAGCGATCATATTGACTTCTGTTAAACCCATTGCTAACCATGTATTCATCAAATCTTTTATACCATTGTCTGGGTGATTGCTTTAGCCCATACAATGATTTCTTCAACAAACACACCTTCTCCTCCTGTCCTTGTACCTCATACCCTTTAGGTTGTGCCATGTATATCTTTTCTTCCAAGTTTCCATGAAGAAAAGCAGTCTTTACATCAAGATGCTCTAACTCCAAATTAAGAGCAGCAACAATAGACAATATCACTCTTATAGAAGTATGTTTAACAACAGGGGAGAAGATCTCATTATAGTCAACACCTGCTTTCTGTGTAAAACCTTTTGCCACCAATCTGGCTTTAAATCTTGGACATTCACCCTCTTTAATACCCTCTTTTAACTTGTAAATCCACTTACAAGTCACTAGCTTCTTTTCTTTAGGCTTGTCCACCAACTGCCATGTATCATTCTTGTACAAAGAATCCATTTCATCATCCATAGCAGCTTTCCACTTATCACTTTGATCAGACATTATTGCCTCATCATAAGTGATAGGCTCATACATACTATCATTCTCTGCAGCCATGAAGACAACTGCAGAGAGATCTTCATTTTCTCTGTACTTAATTGGCTTAACAATCTGTCTCCTTCTCCTGTCCCTTGCCAAACAATAATCCTGATTAACTTGACTACCCTCAGGACTTGAATTACAATTTTCATTTCCCACAGATTGTTCATCAGTTGACTGTTCTTCGTCAGGCTCCACCTCAATCAGAATACTCTTGTCAACACACTTAGTTTTAACAGCCTTCTCACCAATCAAATCTTTGTATAGGATATCTTCCCTGAAAGCTACAATGTCTCTACTCAAGAACACCTTTGAGCCTTCACCATCCATCTTCCAAACTCTGTACCCTTTTGTACCATCTGGATACCCAGTATAACACATCTCACAGCTCTTGGTTCCAACTTTCCTTGGCTTATATGAGCATAAGCCAAGGAACCAAAAACTTTTATATTACTATAATCAGCCTTTTCACCTGTCCACACTTCCATAGGTGTTTTCTTTCCTATGGCAATAGATGGTGACCTGTTAATGAGATAGGCTGCAGTAGTGACAGCTTCTGCCCAAAATTTCTTGGGCATTCCAGAGCTTATTAACATACACCTTACCTTGTTTAACAAGGTCCTGTTCATTCTTTCAACAAGCCCATTTTGCTGAGGTGTACCTGGAACAGTTAAGTGCCTACCAATTCCATGTTTATCACAAAACTCTTTAAATTCATTTGAACAGAATTCCAATCCATTATCTGTTCTTAACCTTTTAATTTTCTTCCCTGTATGATTTTCAATAAGGTTTTTCCAGGTTTTAAAACTGACAAAAGCCTCATGTTTATGTTTCAAAACATAAACCCATACCCTTCTTGAATAATCATCAACCAAGGACAGAAAATACCTGGCACCTCCAAGAGAAAGAGTTTTAGTTGGCCCCCACAGGTCTGCATGAATGTAATCAAGAATTGCCCTTGTCTTGTGTTTACCTTTTGAGAACTTGACCCTGTGAGCCTTTCCCATTATGCAATTTTCACAGAAACCTGCACCTTTATCATCAAAACTGATAACTTGTTGCTTCTTCAACTCTTGCAGCCCCTGATCACTGATGTGACCCATTCTTATGTGCCATAATGTTGCTCCACTTAGTTCTTCACTTTCAACACTACAATTCTCTCCTTTCATGACTGTACCATCTAAGAGATAAATGTTGTTATCTTTTCTTGTACCAGATAACACCACCATTGATCCCTTTATAACTCTTGCTTTGCCATTCTTGAGACTTACATGATAGCCTTCTTTTTCAAATGTTCCCAATGACAACAGGCTTCTTTTCAAATCAGGAATGTATCTTACACCTTTCAATTCAAATTCCATGCCATTTGCCATTTTGAATACAACTGATCCTATGCCTTTGATTGCACATGACCTGTCATCTCCAAGCTTAACATATCCAAAATCACCATACTCAATCTTTCTGAAAAAACTCTTTACAGGAGTCATGTGAAATGACCCTCCTGAATCCATCACCCATTTACCTGTGACTTCATCACATGATAGTACCATCAAAACGTCTGCACTATCATAGCCATCAGAGGAATAAGCATCTTCTTGAGCAATATTACTGTTTTGCCCTTTTGAATTATTAAACTCCAGTTTCTTTTTCTTCCACTCTGGACAATCTCTTTTGAAGTGACTTTCAGAATTGCACACAAAACATCTTTTCTTGAATTTGGACTTTGATCTTGATGAGTTCCTTGACTGCTTCTTGAATCTATTTTCTGTTCTTCCTCTGACCATTAACCCTTCTCCACCTTCTTCTTTATGGTCTGATCTCTTCTTTAACTCTTTAGAGTTTAATGCAGCCAACACTTCCTCCATTGACAAAGTGTCTCTACCATACATTAAGGTGTCAACAAAATGTTCAAAGGAAGATGGTAAAGAGGTCAAGAAGATAATAGCCTGATCTTCATCATCCAGTGTTACTTCTATATTTTCAAGATCCAGAATGAGTTTGTTAAACTCATCCGTGTGATCAGTTATTGAATTTCCTGAACCCATCTGAAATGTGTACAATTTCTTCTTCAAATAGAGCCTGTTTGCCAATGACTTAGTCATGTACAAACTCTCTAGTTTTGCCCATACACCTGCTGCTGTATTTTCTTTTGAGACTTCTCTTAAGACTCTATCACCAAGACTGAGAATGATAGCACTATGTGCTTTTTCCATCATCTCCTTCTTTTCTTTATCAGTTAAACCAGTAGGCATATTCTCTTCACCCCTTAATGCATCAACAACTCCATTATGAACCAACAGAGCCCCCATCTTCAGTCTCCAAAGACTGAAATCATTCTTTCCATCAAATTTTTCTAACTCAAACTTAGTTGATACCATGACTGTCTTCTTCTTCGATCACACACCTTGATCGATTAAACAACTTCTTTGATTGAGCCAAGAACCTGGCTCTGATACCAATTGTTGAATAATAACACCAAAGAAATAGAATTCACAAGAACAATCAAACAACAATCAACCACCGATTCTTTATTATCAAACTAATTCGTCATCACAGATTGAACGAATACAAACGAATTGAAATCAGAAAGAAAAATGAAAGAAAACTATGAGTGAATCGAAAGGAATGATTGAGAGAAGTGATCAGAATATAAAGCCCCAATTCCTGAGCCCTAACAGCTTCTAACGACTGAAGTTTTCTTTTGTCAACTTTAGTCCTTCCACTTCTGCTTATTATTATTACTAGAACAAAACATATTATGAGAAATGACCAACAGGTCCCTCAACTACCCTGCACCCCATATTATGACTTTATAACCCAACAAAAAGTATAAAATCACCAACTTATATCAAATCCGTCTCCCTCTCTCGCCTCCATGCTCACCTAAGTTATCCAAACTAGAACCTTAAACGAGAACGTGATCATTCTCAAGAACATGTCGTATTCCCTCTCAATAGTTACTGGCTTATCAGGCACACATAATTTATATTCTTGTTTTTATTACTTGTCAAATAATTAATCAATATAAAATAGGACATATATAGATGGATCGACTTATATAAATTTATATTTGCTTGAAAGTGTTATAGCAAATCTTAATAGTTTATACCAAGGAGTAGTGGCTTTTATTAGGTCATATAAATATAAATACAAGTGAGCTCAGCTTAGACTTCTAATATAGTGTTCTAAACAAGCCAAATTCTCTTAAGTTAAATGAGTCTAATATATTTATGAGAATCTGGATATTTTTGTAATTCTTGGGAAAAATATTTAATTTATTATAAATAATTTTTTTTGATTTTTTTATAAAAGTCATCGGTAATTTTTTCTTGAATATTGTTTGTCGGTAAAAGACATTTTTTTTATAGATTTACTGGTAATATATATCGCTATATACCCGTCAGTGATCCGTCAATAAAGCCATTACTCACACGCATTTTTTAAGGGATATGGGTGTTGGTGAAAGTCTCTCATTTAGCACTGTTAATCCAAAGCTTAGACAATCACTTCATTTAAGTTTATACCAAATTTCAAGCAAGCATGAGTCCCATTTTTTAAGACACCTAGAATGACCAAACAAACGGATGGCTTACAACTTACTTTTATTTGTGTGCTCTCAAGCCCATGGGCTCTCTGCATAATTAAACAAGCGATCCAGCATAATACATGTATATTTTTTATTTGGGTCTTATGTCCAATGCGCCCAATCTAATCTATGTGACTAACTTTAGAGATCTTACGGACATTCTAATTTTCACCTTTTCGAGGATATATTTTGTATCGAACATTGAAATTCCAACATGTAAATTCTGATTTTAATGGGATCCCGTTTAAAACTAATTGTTTTATGTGAAGAGTTAATAGTACTATATATTTATTATGATTTGTATTTCGTATATATGTATGATTCTATATTTATCACCATTCTAAAATAGAGGATGTTATTGTAATATTCTAGCAAGAGTGATTTCTAATAGAATACACCTCTCCGATCGAATATTCTTCAAATGAAAGGTGTTACGGTGGTAGACGACTCATGTTCACTTGAAATTTGGTATAAACTTAAATGACAAAACTTGTAATTCACTCTTATTGTTTTGTGGATTAATTGTAAGATGTTGTAATGTCTTTTGTTGGCTGCACTTAGCTCCTTGCTAAGTGTCGTTGGTTAGGTTAATAAAATTTTACGTTTCCGTTAAAAAACAAAAACTATAAACTAAAAACCTAGCCACTAAAAGAATCCTAAGGCTAAGAATTTGGAGTTCAACATCATTTAGGGGGTGTTTGGGATTGATTATTCAAAACAGATTATGCGTTTTGGAAAAGCAGGGGTGGAGCTGCTTATAGATTATTGCGTTTTAGTAGCCTAAAAAACTGATTATCTGCGTTTTCAAAACACAATCCAAACACTAAAAACTGATTATCTGTGTTTTCAAAATGCAATGATCTAAAAATCAGGTTCAAAACGCAATCCTAAACACCCTCTTAGGGGTGTTCAAGACCAGATTATCCGAAATCTCGGGCACAAATTCGGATACTTATACGGGTATCCGAAAATTAAAAAAGAAATAAAAAAAAAAATCCAGATCTTCTTTGAAACCATCCCATTTTTTTACCAAAGCTCACAACCATAGTTGTTTTCATCATGTATTTCCACTGAAACAATCTAACCAGTACAACAATGAACAATCACAAGCAAATTCAAGATTAACAATGTTGAATCAAAGAAAAAACAATAAAGCATTACCGCAAAGTAGCAAACCCAACCATAAGTATAATAGATTACAAACTCAAAATTACAAATATGCATACCCTGTACACAGTTATATACATAACAGTTGGAATTAGTTTCTCAAATAACTTGTTAGTAAAGTTTGTGCTCAAAATGTAATACATGAAACATTGGGCTAGTAATGTAATTAGTTAGATTTGTAAACGTAACGTCACGTTGTTTGGTGAATCGTTACGACGGTTACCCACAATATTCCAGCAAGTATAAGAGCATGTGCGGGGAAATTCACGCCCTGCTCCACTTTTAGTTTATTTCATTCGCTGATCAAAAAGTAGTGGGAAGAACGCTCGATCCTGATTAGAGAGCAACAATATAATATTTACAAATATAAACCCTAGAACTAGTTTAGTAGATTATAAGTTGATGGAAAGAGAGGCGGGTGGCGAGTGAGCGGCTAGCGGCTAGGGGAGGGCGACAGACGACAGGAAAGAGGTGACGGTGGTGACTACGACGGTGAGGGTTTTGTAAAACTGGAATGGAGTATGAACTACAAGTTTCACAAATATTTATTTTTTATTCTTTTTTATTAAATTTCGGATAATCGGATGATCCAGATTATCCGATTTTTTTCAAAATTCACCTTCGAATTCGAAACTTCGGATTATCCAAACTATGGATACCCGAAATCTGGATAATTTGGGATCGAAATTTCGGATTATTTGGATTCGAATACGAATTCAGATTCTTTTACAAATGTTTTTTTTTTTTTGGAATGTGACTTTCGTTATGAGTGACCCATTGTCACTCCGCCGGTCCGTTTTTGAACCGACAGCCCGCCAAGACTGGCCTCTGACGATGTTCTATCGGGCCCCGTGCAGGACATCGGCCTTGGTGGCTTACCCCCGGAAACCGTACTGCCTTCACACGAGTTGCCTCGATGAAGTAACAACCGGATTAAAACCGGGGTGATGCTCAGGATCGAACCTCCCTCGGTGGGTTTGTCACCATCATTACGCACTAAATATCTCACTATTTGAAGCTTTTAGGGATTGAACTTGAGTCTCCTATGGAGAACTCAAGTGTCTCCACCACTTGCTCTATAGGTCATTGGTAACATTAAAAGTGTTACAACTTTGCATTCAGCATTTTGCATATTGCACACATAGGTTGTTCGAGTCTGTATACTTGAAAAAGACACCAGCATCTCCATAACTCACTATCACCCGTTAGTTATAAAAAAAAAATGAAAAGATTATTTTCATTAATCTGATCACGAAAATATTTCATAAATTTTGAATAGCTATCTAGGAATAGAAAATTGTTTTTCCAGCAGGTGAGAAGTTGTCACGAGAATCATTTATTGGTGATAGAATTAAAATTGATCTCTAACAACTCATAAGAAGGGCACATTTAGTTTTTCCATCAGGTGAGAAGTTGCAGTATAGTATATCTATATCTATATTATCTTATTAAGGAGGAGTGATGGCCAACATAGTCATTTTCCTTACCATACAACTTAAGAAGCAATATGTACAACATAATAAAGCATGAAATTTAAGGGTATTATGGGGATAGTTATGCCAATTAAGACACCTAGAGGGGTAATATAGACATTTCACTTGCCTTCTTCTTCACAATATAAAATAAGTGTTCCACCATTGCCCTTATGATCATTGAATCGACTAAGAGAAATCGTTAGGTATTCTGGTATGTTTACTCCAATTAATTACCACTTTTCATACGATTGAGTAGCCTTCAATTTTATTATTACTAGCTTATACCCCGGGAGCGTCCCGGGTTGAGAAATCTAAGTAAAGTGAATAAAATTAGAAGTATCTAAACTATAAAAATGGCATCTATGTATCAACTTATATTAGATACTTTTTAAAAAAAAAATACCAAAAGATCCATTTCACCTTACAACATCAACACCTTAAACAGAATATTAAGATCCCAAGCACTTCAAGGGAACAAAGATTGTTTAGCACCAATACATTCAGTCAAAGGTCTTTAACTGCATACAATAAAATTTGAGCTATTTCAGAATATGGTAGAAAAAGAAAACATAGCAATTACCTGTTGGAGAGCGTCCCGGGTTGAAATATCTAATATGACAACATAATTAATGACTTGCCAATATATGATTAATGAATATTATTATTATTATTATTATTATTATTATTATTATTATTATTATTATTATTTTAAATAAATCACTGCCATAAGTTATTATATTCTAATATAAAAAAAGGTAATTGGGTCGGGTATCACCTAATCCCAAGCCCGACCCAAACCTACAATTTTTTTAAAACTAATATATCCCGGGAGCATCCCGGGTTGAGAAATCTAATTTGAAATATCAATTTTACACTTGAAATAGACTGATGCGTTTTACAGTTACATGCAGGAAAGCTTCGGGTAGCACTTAACCTAAATAGTCGTTTTTTTCTCCGTTTTTTATATAGCACTATGGTACCCGTTGGAAAGATAATAAAACGCTCGTTAATTTGGTGTAATTTTTTTCTTTAAAAAATCTCATATATAAAAGATATTAACGTTTAAAAGTTATGGGAGAAAACATTAAAGATAAAAATCTAATTTTGTTTTTAAATTTTAAATTATTATTTTCCTAAAATAAAGCTCTTGCCACATAGGATGACACATGGCACACTCAATGAAGAGAATACCCTCTTTGAATACCATGTCATTAAAATGGCTTTGCTTTATTATATGTATAGATTATCAATCTGTGCACTCAATCGTCCCTCCATAAATGGCCCTGTCCGTTTCCATATAATTTAACCCACATTTCCTTCATAATAAATTCAACCAGATGAAAGAGGTTTTATGATTCGATTGGAGATGAAAGCAAACCAGGTACGTTTTCCCTTCTTTTTTATGAGTCCCTAATGTCGATTAGAAATGATTATAAAAACCAGTTATTGTATTGCTTTTCTTGACTGTTCTTGCCCCCATAGTTCTTTACATTGACTGTTCCCAATAGGTGTGTCTCCAAGTTTAAGTTTCCTCATGCTTTTTTTTCTTTAATCAGGCTTTTAGTCGTTCTGTATGTATGTGTGTTTTGAGTTTGATGGATTGGTGGCAATGATGGTGCAGCGGTGCCTATGGTGGAAGCATTAGTGTCGTTGGTGCTTATCGATCAATTAATCGCACAATACGCTCAATGTCAGCTGTTCCCCATCAATCCTGATTTCCAGGAACCATTACAGCTCCCTAAACTTGAACAGAGTGCCATTTCCCTTTAAAGCTTCATAAAACTCGAGGCAAGCATTTTATAAACCTTTTCTTGATTTTGTAACGATATATATAGACGGTTTGTTGGTACCCTTGACGGTTTGACGTTAAAACCAAGCGTCACCCAGTCGGGTCTGGTTTATAAAAACCTTGATAACAGATGCACCATGATACATTTTTTTGGCAAGGGCAAATTCCGCATTTTGGTGCAGGGTAACTAAATATTCTAACCTTGTATATCTTTATAGTTTATATACATACTCACTTTGTACCACCTTAAATAAATCTTAAGCATCATGTTTATGACATTTTTGCACGGTGTTTTTGCTAATTCAACTAATCAGCATGATCAAAATTACATGGTTGAATGATTGTTGTATATCCGAAAAACATATTGAGATATGGTAACGCCTTTTTGTCACCACGTAGTTGTTGGGGTTTGTGGTAGGTAAATGGCGTTTGTGGGTTATTCGTTATGGTGGCGTGAAGTAGAAAACAAAAGCATACAAAATGAAGGCAGTAGAAGCAAAGGCTTCTGATGTATAATGATGAAGATCAACACAGGTTATAAAAAAACTATTTTGTACACTTTCTGTCGTCGTAATAAGTTAAATTTGTGTTACAAGGTTGTAAAGTTTACATCTTATGGTTGCAGATACTATACATACTTATGATGCATTTCACCAAAGGCAAATGGACAAGGCCGTTAAAAAAGGCTCCATGAAAGCTACAAAATCATATTGTGTTGTGTATAATGATGAAGATCAACACAGGTGTGTTTCACTGTGTTTTACTAACAAAGTAGATTTCAATAGACATGATTTAAATCATTTGTCAATATAGCTAAAGTAGTAGTGACTACAAGGAAGGCAAATATTTTGGCATACCAATTAATTTCCCTATGATATTTCATGCCATATTCTCGTCTTTAATCTTCCTTTTATGGGTTGGATTATATATGAATTGAATATCAATATTGTCAATGCTAATAAACCATGTTGAGTGCCCCCAAAAAGAGAAGCATATACGTGGTAAGTGTTTTGTAGCATGTTAAAGCAAATCCTAATGATACTTTGAATAAGAATTAATAGTTCGTCTCTACTTATCAAGCACTGGGTTTATTATTGACAGGCAGATACCATACACAAAAGACGTCTTCTCTTGCATCAGATACCATGATACACATAAGACGTCTTCTCTTACATCTTATTTATTCCAGGTAAAACCTCTGCCCCCATGCTGACCTTTCTCTATTTTTTTTTTTTAATTCTTAACAGGTCAAGTCCGTAAAATAAATAATATCAACTTAAATGGAAGTGGGTCATAGGTAACCAAAAGAGAATTACTTCCTAAAATCATCTTTTAAACATTAGATTACGTTCCGGGTCAACTGGACAAGATCTATTCCATGTCAACCGGACAGAATAAGTTTGGTAATAGCTTCTTATTACTTAATACTGTTGCTATTTTGTGTGATTGCTGACCATCATTTCACTTGTTTGTTGGGTGTTTTTCTTGAAAAGGGAAGTTTACACCTTACGTAGTGTAATGTGTGCTTTATAGATATAATCACACATTGTGAACTGTACACTCCTTAATTAGTTGTTGTACTGACTTTAAAAGATTGTGTGTACTTTTCCTTGGTGGTTAATGATTATTTCACCTAAAGCTACGTGTGGCAAAATGGGTGGGCGGGCAAGTTGGGCAGTTAGTAAGAAGGGTTAGAGGTGCAAGGCACAAGTGGCTTGTTGTCTCCTACACGCAAGGCGAAAAAAAGACATATATTCTATAGGCATAGAATATTAAAAATTTTACTATTATACAGAAGTAATAAAATGTCTAATATCTAATATATATTTAATTAAACGATGTCCAAAAACCGGTTCTTCTTAATGTGGTTTTGATCCCACATTATATCATGTTAAGAATTTTGAGAGGTGAGATGACTTTAAAAGAGACCCATGGGAAGCACAAGTTGGTTCAAACTGTTTTTAGTAGGGTCAGATCCATTTTTGACCGGTCAGAGTAAAACCTGTTTTGGGTTGCCCGATTGCGTGAGAAAGACTCAGCGTCTAGGCCTTTGGATGTCAAGTTAATTTGAGGGCTACAAGATTGAACTGAGCCGAAATTTCTTGCTTTGGTTATGGTTATGGCTCAAAACCAAATCAAACCGCTTGTGCATACCCTTAAAATCACCAACCGACTATGGTGCAGGTGACGGTTGTGTTGACAAGGGTAGATGGTCGAGGTGACGATGGTTGTATTGGCGGTTCCATGAACTTTGTTTAAGAGACGGGTCGCTTTCATGCCAAAACCATGTATTGAGTTTGAATACTTAAGGAAATGCTATGACTATGTTTGCATAATCCCTAAATTCAATACAAATAATTGTCCTTAGTCTGCTTGTTTATATAAATTGGAGTTGCTGATATGTGTCATTGATGCAGTAGGAAATTTACTAACAAGCAAATTTTAAACGAGTTTTTGTTTCTTCAAACAAGCCACAAGTCATGAGTGTTTTTTTTTTTTTTGTACATTCCTAATCAAATTCATCAAATCTGCAGGTCAAATGGCTTCCAGGAGAAGATAAAGAGTAGAGAGGAATGTAAATGGTCTGAAAAGCAACGTGCGTAAACAAATATAACTACCCGCGGCACCGCGCGGGCATTCCTACTAGTATTATTATAATATATATCTATACTATGTTATAAACCAACTTTTTTCGTATGTGTCCACTTTTTGTATCTCCATTTCATGTATTTAATAAAAAAAGATCTAACTTAAGTTTGATTGCTAACAGATTCAAACCGAGAGTCAACAATCTAACCGATAAACCAAACTAATTAACCAAAAACTGACGGGTTAATAAAATAGATTACCGGGTGACTTCCGTTTCGGCTAAGGCTAATAACCAAACGAAACCGAATCGTGCACACCCCTGGTATTGTTAATATTTCCCGCCACATGGATTTAAAAAAACATTCGACGCTTTTTTTTTTTTTTGTGTGCTTAAAAATCTTGAAAACATGTATATTACATGATTAAGAGTTTATGAGGGAATTTTAAATTTCTTGGACTGCACAGTGTGGCGATGTGGAGGGGGGGGGGGTGTGAAGCCCATCCATGGCACCCACACCACCCGGGTCCAGCGTAGAGACCACGCGTAGGGCAACCCCCATGAGATTTTCCACCAACGCGGAACAACTTAGCTCGATGACGTGGCGGCTCCTGATTGGATGATGGAAAAAGAACCATTGGTTCTCACAACAACTCCTTTAAAAAAAATAATTTACCCTTATATATAAACTCATCATATCATTTTTACCCCTTCCACGGGTCCACCGTCCACACCACCCCACCGATTTTGTCCATTCTTGTTTCATGCCCCCTACGTTGAGGTGATGTCACATGTCGTTTCATGCCGCCTTAACGTCATGACCACACTGTGTTGAATTAAAATAATTTAACTTCTATACCCCATGATCATCTTAATTTCTTGCTAACCGTATCTCATAGTTTATTATATATATATATATATATATATATATTTTGTGTGATTACATATCTAGCTTCCCACTTCCTCACGATCATCCTAAATTTTTTGCTTAGCATATCGCACAGCTTATTGCTATGTATATATTCATGTGCTTACACTTCCTCTAAATTTTGTTTTAAAATTGTTCACCACTTACTCTGCCGATATTATTTATTGATGTCATAACTTTGTTTCATTTGTGTTTCCAGAAAATTTCGTGTAACAAGTTGTTGAATGAGAGATACATATTGTAACATAGTTCTCAACTTGTTTTTTTTTTAATGATAAACATTATAATATAGTTACAACTATGTGTTTTTTTGGCGCACATACATATATGGAAGGAACATATCTTGAAAAATGTATGATATAATAGTTTAAAATTTATATACATTATGTATAATTGGATCGGTTAATTCGGTTTTGCCCACTGGCATAACTTCTTTAGAGCCACGTGTGGCTTCGTCCCCCTGTTTTTTTCGTAGTGCATTTTTTACCTAAAAGTTTCGAATATTTTATAAGTGTTGAGTATGCCCCCTGATTTTACCGAAAATGCAGTTCAAACTTTACTAAAAGATTATGCCACACAACAAGACAAATATTTTTGGTTAATTGATTATAGCTTAACCAAACCAATCAAAATGTTATTTTTTGCCGCAACGCACGAACACCGTACTAGTCTTAATAAATAATCATAAAAACGTCCATTATAGAGGTTAAGTGATGAGATTAACCAAATTAGATATTTTGATAAGGTTTTAAGCAAAAAATAAACTTTTAAAAATAGCCTTTCACAGGAGTGCAAACAAGTAGAACTTCTATGAGGCCATTTGAGTTCGATCATAGGTGTGCGCTCACGTGTACACTAGAGCGGTGTCTGTACGTTACAAAGAGAAACACAGACACGAGTAATCATATAATATCTTAATTTTTAAAATTAACAAAAATAGTATTGTAATATAATCCTTAAATTAAAAAGAATAGAACACTCATATTTATTGTTTAGTTTTCTTAAAGATATTAGCATATGCAAAAAGTAGTTATAATGGTTTAAAAAATGTGAGAGATAGTTGGTTTAAAAGTCAACAATATGTTTTAAATGATTACACTGTATATTTTAAAAGTTGTACTACTTAAACTCTTAAAATTAAATAAAATTATCTTTTTATCCTCTTTACATGTATGTTTAGTGTTACTCTCTCGTTATTTTTTGCATAAAAAGAAGCGATTAAAGCAAAAAAAAATTGTCTTAGAGAAATGTGTGGTCCAGAATGGTTCTCTCAGTTCTCAATTTGACTAAAGGTTCTCATTTGAACCAATTCCATGTAATGTATGAATAAGTGAGGCTAGTCAGTTTGTTGTTTGATTACAAGACGCCTACTCTCTTTTCCAGTTTTCAGTTGGCTTTTTGTAACGCCCCAAAAACCCGTTTCGCTTAATTACGCCATTATACGTGATTAACAAAATAATAAAACGGGACTTAGATAATAAGCAGGTGGGTTATGTTTTGACATGGAAATAACCTAGTTGATGTTATTATTTATAAGTGAGCAAATAATAATAGAAAGTAGCTTAGTTAGTTAAGTTTCTAAATAAAAGGGACATTGGGGGATATTTGAAGGGCCATTTCTGTAAATAGTGGGATCATAACAAGTTCAAGGAAACACCCCATGGCATAAAACGAATTCAGCCAAGGGGATGTCTTTCCAAGACCAAACCAAGCCCTAATATTAGAAATTGATGCAAAGATGCAAGGGGTTTTTGAGGGTAGACTTGATGGGTTGCAATTAAGAGTTTTTCTACAAGATTTGGAGCCTTGGTAAGAACCCTAACCCTTAATGGTATACAATTTCGAAACCCACTTGTCGGTTTCGAGCAAAACATGTTAACTCCGTGATCTTGTTGATTATTAGTGATATTGATCATTCTTAATGATTTAGGAATGAGTTAAATTGCTAGAAGCTTGCTTGTATTAAATATGATGATTTTGGTTTTGATTAGTAGCTTTGATGTTACTAAAATTAAGGGAAATCTATGTTTTAGGCATGGATTTTATAGGAATTGTATTCTATATGTATTACATGAATCTTATGTGTTAGTAAAATTGCAAGTTGATATTGAAATAGCTAGACCTAATGGCTAGAATGATATTTTGATGATGAATTCATGAATTGGTTACTTACTAGGTAACTAGTAATTGGAATAACCAAGGAAGGTAAGATTATACATACTAGTGTTTGTGAAAATGCCTAGTTAGTAATATTAAATGAATGTTATGTTGAAAACACACTTTATGATGTAATGAGTTGCCTAATGGTGATTGGGAGGCTGAATATACACCAAACTTAATGAATTTGAAATGGTAAATATAAGGTATAGTTCGTGATTATGACTATTGCCTTATGATTAGTGCACATAACATGTAAAAGGTTAGTTTGACTTCTAAAAGTCAAACTGACCCGACTATGAGTTTGAATAAATTAAAGTGTGAAAACTCATGATATGAGTTAGTTATTTGAAACAATGGCTAAGTTGATTTATCTTGAGTATAGAGAAGTTGGATCTTGTCAAGCTAGGTGGAAGCTTGAGGAGGAAAGAATCAATTGGATAAGCGGAATATGAATGCACAAATGAGGCCAATGTAAGTGACTTAGTTTAAATAAGTCTCTTAGAAACTAAAAGATTGTGTAAATGTTGAAAGTCATAGTATTGATATTGTTAATAGAGGATAGATGCTTATTTATAAAGAGGGATTATGAGATATGGGAATCTTGCTTGTATTGGGTTAGAATCGCCTACATGGAAGAGAATTGTTAAGTTCAGGTGGAGACGCCCGATTAGAAATTGAAGTATTTTCATAAATAAATCAAGTGAGGTTAATATCACTTGAGCAAAAGATTTGAAATTTAAACATTTGAGTATTGAAATAGACGGGTCAAATGAATCAAGATGTTAGATACTTTAGACCTCATACATTAATCTTGAGTATTGAGGATATCATATAGGTTAGATGGGCCAATTAGTGGTGGGACCCCAATTGGATCCCGAGATATTAATGTGTAAATGGAGGTTGTCCGCAAGTTGTTAATTTGGAATAAAAGGGCACATGATGCCAATGATTTATGTGGATGATTCGAAAGGTATGAGATGGGGTAATCACTAACGGGTAAGTCCGTAGTATAAAATTAGGCCATGGTCGAAGGTATATATGTATAAAAAATCACCCGGATGAAGGGCGGGTGCTAAACCGGTAAGTCATTGCTAAAGTTGTGTCTAACGCGCGCTAAGACGCTTGTAGTGATTTAGCAATAGCGAAATTATGAAAATGGTGGAAAACTAAGTCCGTAGGGGCTTAGAGGTTTTCAAACATGTTAACGTGTAGAAAACAATGGGTTGTAACCAAGTTGTGTCGTCCAAGGGTGACTAAAAATAGAATATAGACCTCTAAGGGTAGTTTGGGAATTTTAAAGATTTACTAAAGGCTAAAATCTATAAACCGGGTCATAATTCAACAAACCGGACGATGTTGTAGTTTAACAAGTGTCCAATGGGTTGACAATATGATTGTTATGCTTTTTGAATGGTTAAATAAGGTTTTGTAAAACCTAAGGCCTTAACGGGTCAAATGATTAAAACCGAACTAAGTGGTGGGTTAAAACCGAGAAGTGAAATATAAATCTTGATAGAACTTATCTATGCAAGTCTAAAATAATCTTGGGTATGTCCCGGATGTCCAAAAACGCCCATAGTGAAGGGCTGGGCTTGTGAAGGCATAAGTATTCATGCTTAATAAAGTTCCGGCACGTCAGCCCAGGCGGTTAAATGCTTACCCGGGCGGGTCAAATGCTTACCCGGCCGGGTCACAGTTCTGAAATGATATAAATATTAAAGTTTCAGCATGTCAGCCCGGGCGGTCAAATGCTTGCCCGCCGGTTAAAACGCGCAAACTTCCTCATATATGCCTTGAATGTTTTAATTTCAGTTTTAAACCTCGTTTAATCATTTAAAGTGTCTTTATTCGATGTTTGACATTAGGATAGACCAAATGAAGTCCCGGAGCAAGGATCAAGTCACGAGGAGAGCCGAACACACCCGAACACTCATGGATCAGTCACGAGGAGAGCCGAACACACCCGAACACTCATACGCTTCCGCAATAGATTCCCATTTAAAACATAAACCTTAGTATAGGTTTGTATAATACCTAAAAATGTAAAATTGAATGTTTCTATCAAATCAAAGTCTTTAAATGGGTTGTCGTTTATAAAGATTAAAGTTTTAATCGGGAATGATTTTTATATAAGGCCTAAACTCGCAAGTGTAATTATTAATCACATGTTTTCCGGTTAGGTCTTACACTTTTTTGAAGCCCATATAGTGCCATGATTTGTGTTCATTCCCTTTGCTCATCCAGGCTTCATTGAATTCGTCGTCGTTATAAATGAAAAAATTCAGCAATCACCCAAGCAAAGTTGTTGAGTAGATTAAAGCAATCATTTTCTTTTAAATTGTTAACATAAGAGTATGACAATGCTCAAGTGACGTTTATGTTCAGTACTTTCTTGGGTGCTAGCAGCCTAGCATGTAAAGTGCACGCCATTAAGACTATAAGGAGTGGGGGGCGGGAAAGAGGGGGATGAAGCGCCATGTGGCACTTGTGGGACCCTTGTGGGGGGAAAATAATTGTGGGGAGTGGAAGGGGGGGAAGGAAATAATATTTATATTGTGTTAAAGTTAAAAAAAAAATAATAAAAAAAAAAAAAACCTGACCAATAGATCGCTGCCACCTCACCCCCACCCAAGCCCCACGCCAGTGAATCCCCTCCCGCCCCCCGCCCCACGCCAAGCTTCCCGCCCTACTGGCGGTGGTGTTCCCCCCCTTCCCGCCCTCTCCCGCCCTTCACTCCGCTTAGTCTAAGAAATATATGATTCAGAAACGATTAAAAAAACAATACGAGAAGCAACCTCTTTCACTACACGATATTAGTCACTGTTGAGTCTCAAGTAAATAATAATACAAACAAGAAAACATGAATATAGTTTTTGCTTAGATAATTCTAAAGCTATTTAGTTAGTTTGCTGTTTGGGTTCATAAGAGGATGACAGTTAATTCATAGCATAAATGGTTACACTAAACATGATGTTAGTGTAAAATGTGAATTGTGTTAAGAAGCTCATTACATCTTTTCACTAAATTAAAAAAACATTACTAATTTAAAATAACTATCACAAACGCTCCCAAGCCAATTACCAGCTTGATTAACTACTCATACAGTTTCTTTAAACATAGTTTTTTTTTTTTTGAAAAAGGTTTTTCTAATTATCCTTTGGTGATGGTGATGTCAAATGTTGAACTGTTAGCTATAATCATTGTTTAATGTCTACATATAATTCTATAAGGAATGATAAAAATCATATATCATATACAAAATCAAAGATTCCATCTTTATTATCGTTGCGCCCATGAAATTAACCACAATAACAATATGTTTGATCAAAGGTAAAATAATATATAAAGGTAAAAGACAGCAGAATAGAGACTTGAACGTTGGTGGACTGTGAAGTAGATAACAACAATACCGCCATGCCACACCAACAGATTTAAGCTTTTCGATAACAAAAATCTATAAACACAGATATGGATGGCATAAAACACTGCATGCAAATTACCAACCCTATTAATAGTATATAATAAAGGGGTATTGGATTTAATAATCCAAACTTTTACCCATTGGCCGGCAATAATCTGTATTTAAAAATTTCCAACAATGATCTCAACTTTTATATATTTTTCCTCTGGTGAACCTTTTTTAATTGAGAACTAATCAAGTTAGTGGACGCTGACATGGCATGTAATGTCAGTCAGTGTCCACGTCATCGATCATCTGACATGCCACGCCATCATCCACGCCAGTATGAGCATGCCACGTCATCATCCACGTCAGCATCAACTAACTGAGTTAGTTCTTAGTTAACAAAGGTTCATTGTTTGCCAATACGTTGAAAGTTGGGATTGTTGTTGGGAATTTTTAAAATACAAATTATTGTCGGACAATGAGCAAAAGTTTGGATTAATAAACCCCAATACCCCTATAGTAAACGAATGAAAGGTATGTAAATAGTTGCTAGTATACAAACGATTGTCTAAGATATTTTTTCCGTTATTTTTTAACATTAGAACGCTACGATAATAATTTTAAAAGTCCGAAATACGTTTA
>JAUTDX010002982.1:0-44522 GCA_030844895.1 Ambrosia x helenae
TCTCTTTTTTTATTATTTTTTATTTTTTTTTATTATGTAGGTTACCTTTATGCTCACTTTTATATAGACACATCCTCTTGTAATATTTCTAACTTACATCTAACAACAATCTGATGTTTATAAAATTATATTAAACATAATGTATATATGTGTGGCCCTAGGGGGGCAAAAGTAAAGTTACACTAGTTTTAACGTTATTTTTTACTAATTTCGTGAAAATAACGTTAAAAACGACGGACGGTTAATCATGCATCATGTGGTGGCGTTGATAGCCAAAAGACAAAGGGGTACATGCACCGATCGGGTTTGTCCCGATTGCTAAGTGTTTTGTGTCTTATGTCCAAGGCTTGATACCAAACCACATCGAGCCGGGGTCTCACTGGAAGCAACCTCTCTATTCTTAGGGGTAGAGGTAAGGCTGTCTACATCTTACCCTTCTCAGACCCTACCTTTGCTAGGTGGGATTAACTGAGTACGATGATGATGATGATAATCTAGAAGAGCTTTTGAAGGAGACAATTGTAATTTGCTTGGGTTTATATCATATGAAAGTGTCGTACACAACTCTAAAGATGGCACGTTGCACCAAACCTAATCAGTACATCCCTGTATCATATCAAACCAATCGCATCTTCACACCACTTACTCTCCACTGCTTTCCAGAAAATTCGTTTTGTACGAGTTAATCATGATCGTTGATTTTTTTAATTGTTTTATCCTTTTATTCCCTAATATATTTGGAGTTTGTAGCAACATTAATGATCTAAAAGATCGATCATCACCTTCATCGCCATGGGGAGAAGTAAGTTCTTCTTTCTCTAACTTCTTATAATTAGTTCATAATCTTATTTGTAGCATTCAATTTCGTTATGAGATTTGACCTTCTATCACGGTTGTCTTGAAATTATTCATGTATATCACTACAAAATAAAATTAAACCCTAGTCGAAAATTTTCTACGCGTAGCCCCGCTACCCCTCAACTTTTCCGGCGTAGTGAAAATTTTTAGTTTTTTTTGTCTTTTTTCGTCTTACCGCTACCTCCAAATTGTATTGGCGTTACCCCTCAAATATTTTTTGACGTTCAAACGTTACCCTTGATATTTTTTGCTAGATCCGCCACTCTCACTAAAGGACGCAGATACTGACTGTTTAACTTTGCACTTACAAGAATTTAAACAAACCATTTTTTTAGGGATCAAACATCATACCACTATGTCGTAGATACTGACCGTCTTATTTGATTTTATTTTTGAACTTTTTTTATTTATTTTGTTGATATTAACTAATTTTGATTTTTTTTGTAGTAGTGTATCAAAGTGCTATTGTGTTATATTGTCAACGAGAAACTAAACGATTGTTTTGTGTTGACTTATACAGGACCAGCCAGATGCTATCGCCAATCAAAAACAAACCATACCCAAAATCGCGATTTTGTCGTGGTGTACCCGATCCAAAGATCAGGATTTATGATGTGGGAATGAAAAAGAAGAATGCGGATGAACTACCCTTTTTGTGTTCATCTAGTAAGTTGGGAGAAATAAAACGTGTCAAGTGAGGCACTTGAAGCTGCTCGAATCGCTTGCAACAAGTACATGACTAAACATGCTGGCAAAGACACCTTTCACTTGCGGGTTCGGGTTCACCCGTTCCATGTGTTACGGATCAACAAGATGTTGTCATGTGCTGGAGCCGATCGGCTCCAGACAGGCATGCGTGGCGCGTTTGTAAACGCTAGGGACGTGCGCTCGTGTTGCCATTGGTCAGGTGCTTCTTTCGGTTCGGGGCAAGGATCACCATAGCCACCATGCTCAGGAGGCTCTCCGTCGTGCCAAGTTCAAGTTTCCCGGGTCGTCAAAAGATTATTGTCAGCAGGAAATGGTATGTTATGATATGATATGATCTGAATATACATATTTGAGACGGTTCTAGATATAAACACATTTTTTTATTAGAACATGAACAGCAAAAAGAATCATAGGTTTTTTAAAATTTAAATATTTTCAAGTATAATAAAATCAAATAATTGAAATGTAATATTTATTCATCTTTTTTGAAATTCAAATCAAAATTAATATTAATAATAATATTATTTTTTAGTTACAAAACCTATTAATATTTAAGTCATATATAGGTTTTATTACTTACAAGTAGGGGTGAGCAAAATTAACCACCATAACCAATAACCGAACCATAACCGACATAATCGAACCGATTTTAACGGATAACCGACATAACCAATGGTTATGGTTATGAAATTTCTTTAACTGACTGAGCGGTTATGGTCATGGTTATGAAACTTTGGTTAACCGTCATAACCAAAACCGAACCGAACTTCTAATTTTAATTCTTGTAATAGGTTTGTGTTTAACACTAACCATGTAGAGTTTTCTACTAAGATAAAAGTATGCTAGTAACAAAACGATTTCGATGTATGAGACCTTTATTTTAATAAAGAATTAAACTTAAGCTTAGGTAAGTTTTTTTTATTGTCTAGAAATATCTTATTAACAAGGATCCCCCATTGGTAGTTTAACAAAACAAATGCAAACTTGTTAGTCTTATAAAAAAAAACTTAAGCTAAGTCCACCATCATAAGTTCCATTTTTTATTTTGTAGACCCACCACGCGTTTTTAATTTTAAACTTTAGTTGAAAGTTAATTTTAGTTGAAGTTTATGGTTAATAACCGAACCATAACCAAATTCATAACCGATTAACCATAACCGAAGTTTGGTTATGGTTAATGGTAAAAACCGAACCAAACCGACCCATGCACACCCCTACTTACAAGTGTTTCGGTAAACATTTAAAAAACTTAAAAAGTTATGAACACTTTAATTTATTGCTTTTTTATATACATAACAAATGTGTTTCGATGTAAAAATAAATATCAATAAAAAGTTAGACGATTTACAATTTTGTTCTCGAAATAATTTAATCATTGTGGTAATATTTTGAAAGCATCATGTAATCGTTTTAAAGAATGTGAAATCTAGGGGATTCACAAAATTTAGCCGTGAAGATTATATCCGATGGAAGAAGGAGAATCGGATTGTGCCAGATGATGTGTCAATGCCAAGGTAAGCATATCAATAGCAGTGTTATTGGTTAATATGTCAAATGTTTTATAAGCTTTTCGTCGCTAATTTGTTAAGCTCGATGGCAGCTTCTTGGGCGGCATGGACCATTAGCCATCGTGAACCGGGAAGGGCCTTTTTAACTTCAACAACTTGATCGCGAGATGTTGAAAATTAAGGATTATGAATTGAACTTGGGTTCTTCCTCCCTATGGTGGTATGACCGCCTTTGATATATGTGCTAGAACTAATTACTAGTGTATGAGAGAATAAATTGATAATGTGATCTTTTCCCTTTAGTTTGGGTGCATATGGGGATCGATCTATTGTTTTATAATAATAGAGTATGCCTCCTTATAGTATATGTATTAGTACTAAAAACGTGTGTAATCGTGCTTGAGAGTTGAGACTATTTATATTGTTGTTTACATTTGATCCGAGTGTTATTACATTATTATTATTATATTGTTCACCGCTACGGTAACCGTCACTTTTAGGGAAAAAAAACTGCTTTTGCTTTGATCTCATCCGTCCAAATCTGGTAGTTTTTCTAACTTTAAATCTGGACCGTAGTAAATAGGCGGTTATAGCCAAAATTTGGAGGTTTTTTTTAGTGATAGCAGTTAACCAGTTACCCAAGATTTATGCAATTTTTTCCTCCCAACTCCCCACGTTCTCCACCTACCACTATTTCAACTCCCAACTCTGTCACCATCCATCCTGTCTCTCCCACCATTTCCTTCACTCCATTACTGATCCACACCCTCAATCACCAATGGCCACCGGTCCGTCACTCCACCGCCACAGGTACAACTTCCTATTCCTTTTTGTTACTCCATACATCTTCTTCATCATGCTCTGGACTGTTCTCCACAAAACTACATTCGAAAACCGACGAGAATCTTCGTTATCACACCGTCTTCGTCTACAACGTTCACCGAGTCTCACGATTTCAACGCAGGGTACTCAATCAACTGATATATATGTGCGATAATCGCTTTTCAAATTTTATTATAGGTACAATCTCTTTGTTGCTGAGGTTGTCCTCGAGTTAGGTAAAGTGGTTGCTTCAGGAACTTTATTCTTTGTGAATCAAATGAGGTTCATTTTATCCGTAACCTGTGTATTTAGTTGAAATTATTCAACTATAGTGACATTAGAGTAGTTGGAAAGAAAATGATAAACTACGTATTCAAAGTATTGTTGTGCCCATTAGGTGTTTGATGAAATGCCACAAGCCCACAATGAAGAAATTTATATAATATATAAGTGCAAAAAAAATGGCGCTTGAAGCAATGCAGAAGATGGAGGCTCCTCCATCCCCTCTTCAATTCTTGCATTTGATTGACGAAGAAAACACACTACTAGGTATTGTGACACTGTATGGACTGGTATCTGCTGGTCTTTGAAGCTGCTATCATACTGTGCAGCCTTCGAAAGAAATATGTTCTTATTTTTTATACATCAAAAGGTTTGTATTACTATTCCTCTTACCTTTTTCATTGCACCTTTTGATGGTTTTGCGCCACATATATTTATGCTCAAAGAAGTGCTAGAACCGTATAAATGTAAATGCGTTGCATACTAATTTATGTGTTATACAACTATACATTATATAAACAGTTTGATCGCATGTCCTCTCCCACTATGTCCAAACAACATTATGTAGAAGTGCTTGTACGGTTTATAGTTTCTCCACATTAAATGAATTTTTATTGAACATGTTCCTTTGTACTTGAAAAAATAAAGCTCACATTGATGTGTGTATAATGATTCAAATTTGGAGATTAAAAATGGATGGGAATTGGTTATTTTAGAACTTGGTGCCATATATACAAATTATCATCTTAATGAGAAAGTAACAAAACACAGCAGTAAATTAAAAATTATCATGTCCTTTTTTATATTATGTTAAGTTTGGTTTAATATCAATAAGTGTGTTATTATTGTTTGGATATGTTTTGATTTAGTATATACAGTTTTGGTGCTAGAAAAAAAGGCAAGGAATGCATATGAAGCTCAAACCTACAATACTTAGTAAGGTTTAAAAAGAGTTATAGATTATCATAAAGATAATTGTTTTTCTTTTTTCTTTTAGTTATCATGTTCATAAGCATATAATCATTGTAATTGCAACTGTAAGCTCATGAGGGTATTGTATACCCAGTGCATTCTTTGTTCTTTATGATGAGAGTGAACGAGTAAACCACAAAAGCTTTTGGACCAAAATATTTCTTACCTATAAAAATAATTTTCTTGGACCAAAGATTGTTTTTTGCCAACCTCCTATGACGTCATTTTGGACCAAAAAATGTTTCTTTAATGATGTTTGTGTTACTTTACCAAGATTTTTGTTTTTGAATTCTAAACAGAAAAAAAAAAATAAGGTTGTCAAGCTTTACAATTCTTTTTTATCTTTACCTTCATTATTTTTTGTGTGTTTTGGTGATGATACCTGTTTATAAATGACAGGTTTAGTATTGTTTAGCGTCTTATGACCATTGTGCACTCTATCAATGGTATGTTTCAATTTCTTGGCTGGTTTCTTTGTTTTATTTCTAAGTGATTCAAAGCCATTTGAATTTAATATATGCACCTCATACACCTTTGCATCTTCAAGATGATCTTTGATCTAAACTTCTAAGCATAATTATAACATATTTGTGTGTTTTTATGTTGGCAATGGGTAGGGAAAAAAGTATGGTTTCCGTATGCAAGGAAGGAGTGTTGAAACACAACCAGTATATTATCTTAGGTTTTCTTTCTAAAATAAACCTCAACAGAGATGATGAGGTAACAACTTTATCTTACCACTAATAGCTGATCATGTATATGGATGGCAAAATAGGTAACGGATCAAATTAGGTTTGTGTCAAAACAAGCTAGGTTTTTGTTTGGGTCAAAGCGGTTGGGTTGCACATGGTTCTTTTCAGCAAAAGAGCAAAGGTGATGGTTCTTTTCAGCAAAAGAGCAAAGGTGAGAAGTCTTGGTGCTGAAAAGTTGATACATTTGAAATCTTTATTCTATGTTATTGTTTGATTTGTTGATTGTGATGCATTTGTTGCAGATGAACATGGTGAAAAAGAATATTGGCATGTTTTTTCTGGATTTGTCTAATATTGGATAAAAATGGTAAAGTTAAGAATCAAACATCAAATGTTGTCTACAAAGATATATTTGAAGATTTGTGAATAAGTATGCGATCATATTTTGTATAAATTGTTTAATTTTCTTCTTATAATTTTTTAGTTGTATGTTTTGTTGAACTATTTTTATTTACATTGAATTTTAATGTTCATCTACATTCTGGTACAATAAATATGTATTTATTCATTTCATTATCTTTTTTAAATTACGTCAAATCAAACATTTGTTGATTCATATATCCATTATTAGGTAACATTATTTTTTATGATATTTTGCATGCAACGAAAATCCATACAAATGGTATTACGTATCTTTCAATAAATAAAATTAGTATGCTACAATCTTTATAAAATTGTCATTTGATATGGGGATGTACCGTGTGTTAACACGGGTCTCTAACCTAGTATTTTTATACATGTCAAATATTTCAAATTTAAACTGAGCACACACATAATGAAACTTGGATGAAGGTGTTTGCTTGTCTTGTCTGCATGTCATCCGGATACTATTGTATGTGATGTCCACCGTTGAATGCAACATGCTAATGTCTTGTGATGTTTGAGTGGGGAGATGTTCTTTAGATAGACCTAAGGATGAATGTGATTCATGGTTTTTCATTTCTCAATGGTGTGATCTATACAATGACTATAATTTTGCGAGGTGTTTAGTAATGTGAAGTTGTATATTGAATTTGTTTTAACGGTTTTTTTATCTTTGTTTCATGCATATGCAATACAAATTTGCTATTTCATTAGTGTGTGTTTTTTTCCTTGAAAAATTTCCGATCATACACAACGAAGCAAAAATATTAAAGTGAGCCAATTAAATAACAAAATTTGAGTTTACATGAATGATAATTAATGAACTTGTGCATTTACTAATCCCAATTGGATAAAATGTTATCGGGATCTTCAATATACACATATTTTAAATGTTATAAATTTAAGAACCCGTCCCAGCAGACGGTATAATACTAGTTTTTATCATGCTTGTAGCAAATTGTCAAAGTATTTCCGGATTGTGCGAATTCATTGTTAAGAACAGATTTGAATCTTTAAAACATCATGTTGGTGTGAAAATATATATTGTGCAACACCTAACCAGCCAAGATTGATATTTCACTGTACATACACAGTTCCATTCATAATAGTGGTTTCACAAAGAAAAACTATTATACCTTGTTATGTACGGAGTAATTAGTAATTACCATACTATATTAATAACCAAACGTTTTGGAAGAATTATTAATATGATGCCCAAGTGTAGCGAGAAAGGGTGTTGGACTTTAGTTTTCTAAGGCAACTGTTACGGTTATGATTATCCTGTCATTTACCATACTATATTAATAACCAACCTCTATCGTAGTTTAGAGGTTGTTTGGCAACATTTGCGTTATTAAGAGCATCCACAAGGTCCGCCCCAATGGACCAAATCAAACCGGACGAGAGCTCATTGGAGAGGGGGGGGGGTGCTTGGGTTAGGTTTGGAATGGGTTTAATTGGGGGAGGGACGAATTTCGCACAAATAAATATGTAAAATAAAGAAAGAAAACAAAAAAATACCTAAAATGATGAATTTGCCTTGACTTAACTTGATTGGATGGAGTTAGTAGGAAGGAGTGGAATGGCAAGAAATGAAACTATAAGGGTTTAGAGAAGATAAATAAACTTTTTCTACTATTTAGGCATTTTGGCCAAACCATAGAGCCCTACTTTTTTGTCATGTAACAAAGTTGGGTCGACCCTGATTACTCACCGAAAAGAAAGGACACATGAATACGTGTGCTAATCAACTACCTATTTGTCATGTGTTTGTTTATTAGGTACAATCATTCAACATCTTATAGGTGATTGTCAAACGCGCTTTTGTAAATACAAAAGGCAATGTTAAGCTTAACAATCGAAATCCTACCATAATATGTTCTACTATGCAGAATTTCGTATGTGATAACATGCCAACAATGGACTACAATTACAGTGTTCGCTAAAAACCATGTTTATAACATAGACATAAGAAATATAATCCTCAAATTTTGGCTTTTTTTTATACATATGGTCCCCGATGGTCCTATGCGCTTTAAAATTTCTTGAAATCATAAGAATTAAGAAGTATGTATGGATCAAAAGATACTAAATGAAACTTTGCCTTCAAAGAACCTTATAACTTTGTATTGAGTTTTACAAACTTAATATCTTAATGTAGGAGTCAAACCTTGTTTTTAACTATAAAAATGGTTTACACACATAACTACTTCGAGTCGAAATGGCCATTATTAGATGGTAAGATAATAGAATACTTGATTGATATTATTGAATAGTTAGGTTGCAATATATAGAGATCACAAATGAACCCTAAAAACCTAACTAAGCCCGTGGGCTCATACTACCAAAACCCTAATCTGATATACCATCTAATACTCCCCCGCAGTCAGAGCGGAAGGAAACTAGAAGCTCAGACTGGAAAAAACAAAAAAAATAATAATATTAAACGTTCTTCAATGTCGGTCAAAACTTCTGCCATAATCTCATAATCTTGCAATCCGTAATCTTCAATGAAAATCCACCACTAATTTAATGATCATGTAATCCGATATGAGGCAACCAATGCGGCGCGGCGGCGGCGGTGGATAGCGGCGTGGCGGCGGATCATAGTCCTGCAAGCGGCGCGGCAGTAGTCCAATAAGCGGCGGCGAGGCGGCAAGGAGCGACATGACGGAGAAGCGAAATCAATAAAAAAAGAGGTGGCGGCAGCTTGATCATAATCAACGGCGGGAATATGTCTAGAACCGACAATTGAAAATTTATTTAGAACTGGGAATAAGAAAAAAAAGTGAACGTAACACTAAAACGAAAAACGAACAGAGGCCGGACAGGGCGGCGGCGGTGGTGATGGCACGCCGCCCTGTCTAGGGTTTTTCTCAAGTGGTGACGGCTGGGGTTTGGTTATTTATGTGTGGCACAACGGAATCAGTATAGAGCCTAGGCTGGCTCTGATACCATATAGAGATCACAATGAACCCTAAAAACCTAACTAAGCCCGTGGGCTCATACTACCAAAACCCTAATCTGATATACCATCTAATAGCCATGTAATATGTGTTGCTACAAAGATCCGTGAAAATTCATGATTGAGCTCAACAAATATGCTCAGGATGTTGACCGCCACGACTGGATGTAGGGTTGGGGTTGTTCTCCAAGTATGGAAGTGGTTTGCCTTGCCACTTTGAATTTTTTTTTATGTGATCGAACGTTAGCATAAGAGTTACCTTCAATAAAATAAAAAGAAAACCGAATTGGTAACAAATGTTCATTCATAATAAGTTCTCAAGAGATAATGATAATTTAAAAAAACAATGTTTTCTTTTTCTTCTAAGTGCTTTTGTCAGGATTATCTCCATTAATATGGTCATCCACGTATCACAACATAAAGCAAGAAAGAAAAATGACTTCAAGTTTTATGTATAAAAAAGAGAAATAAAGGTTTTTTTTGAATTGGATCGAACATCGAACCAGAGCCCCGGGGTTCACTACAAGAAAACAGAGCAATAGCGACGACATATGTCGCCGCTATTGCTTGTGCCACGTCACTACATGTGTTGCCGCTATTTGTCCTGTCGCTATTGCCTTGACGCTATTGCTCCTTGTGTTGCCGCTATTGCTTTTTGTCGCCGCTATTGCTCAACATCAATAGCGGCGACAGTGGCCGCTATTGCTTGTGCCACGTCACTACATGGCCATACTATTAGCGGTGACATGTCGCCGCTAATAACCTTTTTTTTTTGTTTTTTTTTTTTTTTTGCTGTTTGTTTATTCCGCACACGCATAACCAAACAAAATAATAACAAAACTAATTAACCAACATACCAACATTTGCATATATATAAACATAACAAGTTTAACCAACATTCGTCTAAACATATCAAACTAAACTAACATACCAACCTAAACATATCAAGCATCCCCAAATATCTCTACTCGCCGCTATTACTCCATCTGTCTCCATGAGTTTTTCTTATCGTCAAATCTACTTTCTTCCCCGCCGTTTGATGCAACAAATACCATAAATCTTCCTTTGAAACCCTGAGTTCAAAAAATTCAACATTATGCCATTTATAGTTATCCTAATATGGAAACTGCATATTAGAAACTTTGAGGCCAATAAAACTTAGATTCTGTACATATTGAGGCAACATGATTATATGATCAAATTACTCGATATCGATCAAAATAGGGCAAGAAAAATGCCACATAAGCAAGAAAAACAATAATTATATGATCAAATTACTCCATTTCAAAGAGTATAACTACTCGACTAGGAAATGATTGAATAGAACTACAAATAGCTGACCACCAACCCAAGTGCATTGCTATTCAATGACATTAGCTCTATTCTTGATTCATACAATCTCCTATCCGACTTTTGTTTTTCTAATCATATTTTACACCCTTAGAAAATTAGACAAAAAGTGTTTGGGGGGTCAACCCAACCCGTTTTTGACCCATTACCCAGGTACCTAACCAACCCGTTTTCCACCTCAAGATATGACTAACATACCTGAAGGCACAAAACCATTTGGAATCAAAACCAGAAGAAACATAGCCGTGAACAAGGTGAGATTCGAAAATGTTTCCATTCTCAAAATCAACCATTGTTGCTACTCCAAGTGAAGTTTCCGATGCATAGTTCATAACGGGTGCTTTTGTTGTCCCATTGATTCTCATTAGTTTCCCTTGCATTTGGTAGATAATATCCCTGCAGTTCAAAAAAAAAAAAAAAAAAACAAAACATGAAACCGAAGCGATGCCTAGAGAAGCTAGGTATCATTATATTACTGCAACAAACAATATTTTAGTGTATGTTGGAAGCACCAATTACATAGTATATGCTACCAAACCACAAAATTAATGCATAAAAGAGTTGAAAGACTGATGAGTATCAATTCAAATCTATAGGCCAATAATTAAGAGTGGGACAGCAAAAATCACATCACAGATCATACTACAAAACTTGAGATTCTGAAAGTAACAAAAACAAATAGCAGTAATACATAGAGGCCAACTGTAATAACCCTAATGATGATCTACTAGCCCAAACAAAAGTTAGTGTTGACAGAAAGCTAATACAAGGCCAGATTTGCAGATTCAAAGAAACAAGATTACATGATAGACGTAAATAAACACCACCAATCTCCACTCCTCATCTACACTTTAATCCACCATAGAACCTAAACCCTCAAACTCAATACCCTCAAACTCAATAGAGTACAAGGCCTTTTGATGAGTAAAACCTAATGACACAATAATCACTTCATACTACAAATAATTAGATCTAGTAGAGTATACTGTATAAGTAACAAAAACAAATAGTAGCTAACTGTAGCAGCCCTAAACACATGATTTCATATTCAAAATAAAGTGTTGTTAATAATGATCTACTAGCCCAAACAAAAGTTAATGTCTGCAAATTCAAAGAAACAACTCCTGTTACTTCAAAATTAACACAAAATACATAATAAAACCATCACATATTCACGTAACTATCCCCAAACTTAAAACAGAGCCCATCAAACAACAAGAACATCAGCTTGTTAGCATATATCTCAACTCCAAAAATCATAACCAAATGTAACAATAACTTATTTCTACACCATACTATCACTGTTTGATAACAACATATAAAAGCAGTAACTATTAATTAGTACCCAAAACATCAAACATTCTATTAATTCATTCCAGCAACATTAAATTAAAATTTACTTAAACTCAAAAGTCGGCGAATCAAAACTCTCCAAAACCTCTGTCTTAGCCTTCGCCTTCAGTTCCTCCTCCTGCTTCCCCACAAACAACCCACCTAACCAACCCGAACCCGATGAAGACTCAGTCTGATTCATATTAACAGGCTGAGCACTAAGAAACTTATTCAACATACATACCTAAATACACACATAAAGGAAAAAAATAAAGAAAAAACATATTATTACAAAATAAAATAAAAATTAAACATACTTAAAGGAAAAAAATAAAGAAAAAACAGAAAAAAAAACTCACGGTGGTGTTATGCTTCTGGTGGTGGTGGCCGGTTTTGGTGGTGGTAGTGGTGGTGCAGGTGGCCGGTTCCAGTGGTGGGCGGTGCGAGAGAGGGAAAGTGAAGAGAGGAGAGTGAGCAAGAGAGAAAGATGAAGAGAGGAGAGTGGAGAGAGAGATGAATGTGGAGAGTGAGAAAGAAAGAGGGTCGATAGGCAGAAGATAGGGAAAGGGAAGGTGGGAGGGAAAACGAAAATGGATGGCGGGTTATTAAAATTTTTGGTCTACGTATGATGATCTCCCAGCCATTGATTTCTTGACCAACCAACGGTCAGGATTGATCTGTAATTTGTTAGGTGGGGTTTGAAGTATTAGCGGCGACACCTAGGCGGGTCGCCGCTAAAGGTGTCGCCGCTAATACTCGATTTTCTTGTAGTGGTTCATCGGTCCAATGAGCCGGCCCAAAAAAAATTAAGAAAAAAACCGGTCTAACTGTAAGATTTTCGGTCCTTTCTCGGTCCGACCGGTCGGTTGAACGGCCCAACAGCGGTTCGCTTGCATAGCGGTCCAACCATACGACCCAGACCGGCACAGGCCCCAGAACCCGGTCCGACCGGCCGGTCGGTCGGGTCCGGTTTTCAAAACAACGGACAAGAGGGTACATGCACCAATCGGGTTTGTCCCGATTGCTAAATATTATGTGCCTTATGTCCAAAGCTTGATACAAAACTACTATCGAGCTGAGGGTGCCATTGGAAGCAGTCTCTCTATTCTCATTGGGTAGAGGCAAGGTTGTAAAAATCCCGCTTAAGCACCGATTAATTGGTGATTAATCACTAAATTAATTTTGAGCTAATCACTAAATTAATCAGTGGCGGTCCAGGGTTGTAAAAATCGCGATTAATCACCGATTAGTCGGACCAAATTCGTCCTACTCGGACCTTAAAAACTCAAAATTAGGTCAAAAATGAATTCGAACGGGTCAAAACTGGAGCAAATCGATCAAATCAAACAAGTTCTTACGTCAAAATTGGATGATAATCCATGATTTAGAACCAAAATCGATGAAACTCCATGAACCCTAGTTGTGTTTGAAGGTTCTGTACAATGAAAGAATGAATGGGAGGAAAAAACGGATATGGTGGACGATGGAGGTGATTAGGGTTATTTATGTTTAGGTATTTTAATATTTAACCCCAATCCATATTCACTAGTTTATATTTGGCCCCTAAACTTCTAAATTTATACATATAAGATACAAAATTAACATTATATATGTATAAATTTGGAAAAATATATATAAAAATCCAATCCGATTAATCCCGATTAATCCTGATTAATCCCGATTAATCCCTAGTCGGTACCTCACCGGCCGACTAGCGCCTAGCGAGTTCTACAACCTTGGGTAGAGGTATGGTTGTCTACATCTTACTCTCCTCAGACCTTATCTTAGCTTTCGTTATTGCTGGGATTAACTGAGTATGATGATGATGACGGCTATTTATGTTTTTTAATTTGGACTCTTGTATGTGCGTGATAAGATGCCACCAGTGTTTTCAGACCTGGACCGGTCGGTCAGACCGGGAACCGGTGGTTGAACCGGTCCAGGTCAAGGGTTGAACCGGGCATGCATTGACACAGTGGTTGGACCGGTGACCCGGTGGTCGGACTGGAAAAAAAGGGGGTTGGACCGGAAATTTTATAATTTTTTGGATTTTTTTTATATTTTTTGCCGGTTCTTTGAATCGGTTGGACCGGTCGGACCGGTGACCCGGTGGGAGGTCCAGTTCGACATCCGTTCCGGTTATGAAAACATTGGATGCCACTAACGGACTAAAATGTTACAATGTTCGATGAAAATCATGTGAGTACCATATAAGAGATGACATATGAATACATGTGATCCTCAAATTTTGGCATCTAAATGCATATATGGCACAAATGGTCCTATGTGCTTTAAAATGATCGTGAAAGTATATGGACTTTTAAAACCTTATAAATGACATTTGGCATCCTATACAAGAATCAAAAGACGTGAAATAAAGTTCGGTCCTTAAAAACCTTATAACTTTACATTTTGACTTTTAGAAACTTTGTTTTATAATGGAGTCAAAACGTGTTATTAATCATAAATAAGTCGTGTCAAGAATTGTGCTTAATCACCAAGTAGTTAACATGACTAACCATGCAACCAGCTTATATAGCACTAATCGTTGATATTACAAATAGTCCTTAAAAGAGATGAAGTACGTACATGTGGTTATAATCCAAGCAATTTACTTTATTTCTCACTCCAAAGACAATAAGGTGGCTACATTTATAATATCTCTGTTTGTAATTTTAACATGTCCAAATTAATTAGACATTCTGAAAAGAAAAATCTAACACAATAATAATATCCAATAAAAAAACAGACGTAGTTTGAATGATTTAGTTCAAGTCTAATTCATAGAACAAAACTTAGTAAGAATATTTAAAAATATACAATTGAAATCATCACCCCCTCTATAGTAGAAAACCCTTAATTAAGAGCAATTTAACATGTATCCACTAGACGTGAATGACAGATAGAGGTGAAAGGAAGGGGGCGTGTCTATCCGTGAGCATGGCCACCATTCGTGAGCTATTGAGAGAGGGAAGAGGGAGAAACCGGCCTGTGTCCGTTAACTAGGGGTGAGCACTGTCAACACGAAGGAGTGAGGGGGTGTGAGTAAGCCCTCGTAGTCAATACGACATCTTATCATTTGATTATAAAACTAAGGTAACCTGAGCATAAAAAAGTTGGAAAATGTTTTCTAGGCAAAGTTGGTGAGTATGGGTTTCGTATGCTTACCATAGAAAGTACATATACGATTCCCGAGTAAGAGGAGGTGGTAACGATTGATGGTATTCATATTTGAGTGTTATTTGATGACGGAATGCCTCACAAATATGTTATTGTAAATATAATAATAAAATGCCGATGATTATGACTTGAAAACTGAAGGTGAATATACTTTTAGGAAGGAACACAATGAGAATCGTTCCTTTTTTGGTCACCCCACCCTTTTGTTCGATAAGCGAATGTTGAATGTTGTATTCGTCCTAAGACTGAATGGTATGGGCTCCGGCATAGGGGAGGCAAGCCTATGCCGCCCCGGGCTACACCACCCCCTAGACGCGGGCAACGGCATGCCCGGCACCCCATTGCCTCCTATGCCGTGCCACTTAATTGTTTTTTAATAGATTTTTTTTATTATTTTTAATAATTCTGACCAATGAGGAGGGCCGTCATCATAGTGCACACCACCCCCTTGGAGGCCCATCATGAAGATGCCTCTCCTCCCACTCCTACGTGGCGCCTACTTGGCGGCCATCATGAAAATGTCACCCTTCTCCACACCCAATATTCTAGAGTGGCAACTGGCATGAGAATCTTGATAGAGTAGATTTGTAACACGTGTATTTATATATTTTGAATTTTATATACTTCATGAAGAAAGAAGAAACAAAATGCCTATGCATGCATGTGGTCCTTAATCACAATTCTAAAGTCGTTCTTTTTTCTCCTTTTAGCAAGAATAATAATATGAAACATTTCCTTTAAAAGATCTAAATCGAAATATGATCCTCAAATTTGAGAATCTATATATATGGATCTCCATTGTTAAGGTTTAAGTTAAGTATCTAAAACACATACAACACATGTTGACTTTCTTAAACATTCTTTAGCCGATGATTAAGCGACGTCAAAGTCAGAGAATCATATTGTCCAACATAGTGTCAATGCCAACTTCGTATAGTGGTAACTGTAAAAAGCTATTTTTCTTTAATTATATATGAAAATACAGCAACCCAACTTTGGGTTGTGAGAGGAATTTTACTAATATTTTCTGAATCGTAAACTATACCAAGTGTTGGTAACATAGCGAATCAAACCTGGTATTGGTACCCGTTTTTTTATCATTTTCGATCGATGTAAAACAAATGTCTTCCTTTTAAACATATGGTGACTTTATTTTTTGAGTTACATAAAACAACTTTCGTGTAATTAAAACTAATGTAAATAAACTTTTTTAATCTGTAATACATATAACTTTTACAAAACCGATACCGCCCGAGCAACATCGATTCGGTACATGTTCAAGTCACAATCGATACTCAACGAAAAATTATGGTTAACTCCCACAATATTATTAGATCAACAAAACTACTCAAAAACTTGATTATAAACCCTACCCAACACATGGTAAATATAGCTAACCTAACCCACTAGACTAACCATGATTATAAGTAATTATACATAACAATTATCTAGAGCACATACTATTATAACTCATGGATGACCTCTTAGATAATTATCCATAAATTATTAATATATTGTTTAACTTGCACAAAGTAACCAATTAACCTAGCCGCTCCATACATGTAGCCGTGACGGATCTAGGAATTCCCAACACCTATATTTTCTTTATGGTTTTTAGTTTCCATAGAAGCCAGTTTCAATATTTTTTTCACTAGAACGCGGTACCATAAATTGAATTGTAAATAGCAACGTATGGTTCCAACATTTTCACTAGGCATGTAGGGTTTGTTATGATTGATTTTATTTCGATGTTAGTCATGCTAATTTGTGTTGTCGTGGACTTAGCCAAAGAGGAAAAGGAAAAACAAGTGGTCAAACTTCACGACATATATATTGCATATTAGCATATGAAATATGATCCTTAAATTTTGGCATCTGAATTCAAATATGGTCCAGGTCTCCTTCATTTTGCAGGATCAACTGAATTAGATGTATTCGAAGACAACGTATTCGAAGAACCTTTGATTTTAATGGTTGACTTTTGGGAAGTATTCTTAAAGGGCAAAAGGGCAACTTTCTCTAAAGCTAATTAGATGTTTGAGAGTTGACATCGAATAAGTCTAAATCTAGTTAATTACTTAAATCTGAAAACAACGTTACACTTTAATTGTATGAAATTGAACTTTGTATGGTCACATTCACGCTTAAATATCTTGAATTAATGATTAGCTATTTAGTATCTACTTAAAATGATAAATAAAAAAAAGTAAACTATAATAAATGTTAATCTTTAATTATTTTTTTTTTTTTTTCCATTGATGGATGATTTATAACGACTCAAATCAGATCTTACATAAAGACTGGTATATTTCAGAAACATAGTTATATAAACCAAAATTGTCTAATCATATGTATATTGTTTGAGGATAAAATTAATAAAAAAAATACACAAGTACACAACTAATCATTTTGCCAACAAAAGTGACAAAACAATTTTTTTATAAAAAAAATTATACGATGACAAATGGCCAAAACATCAAGTCATGCACCACGTCAGTGCAAAAGAATGTTAATCTTACGTTAAATATTTTATTTTATTTTTGAAAAAAAAAACATCATGTGCGACTTAGCGCACGATTAGGTGACTTTTTACACATATTATATATTAAACACAAAAAAATAATGTAACTTAATATTTAAAGAAAGTAACTTAAAAGTATTACTGTAAAACATACGTTGTTTTTAAAAAACTAAGGTTACTAAAACTAGGGGTGTAAATGACACGTAGCGGCTCGAGAGCTACCTGAGATCGTCTCGGTAAAAAGCTCGAACGAGCCGAGCCCGAGCCCGAGCTCGAGCCTGAAATATGGCTCGTTTAGTTATCGAGCTCGAGCCCAAACATAATTATAAGTTATTTATATATCTTTTATAATTTATCGCCCACATCTCCAAAGCTCAAGTCCTTATTTCATAGGCCCATTTAATAGCACTCGCGAGCCGAGCTTTTGCGATCTCGAGCCGAGCTTTGAGCTCGTGTGAGATTGTTCTCACATCATCTCGAGCCGAGCCGAGCCGAGCTCGAGCTTTTGATTTTGCTAGCGAGCCGAACTCGAGCTCAAGATTGTAGGCTCGAACCGAGCCGAGCTCGAGCTTCAGAAAACCAAAACGAGTCGAGCTCGAGCCCAGTCAGGCTCGGGCTCGGCTCGGCTCGTTTACACCCCTAACTAAAACCTAATTTTTAGAATTACTTTTTTTTATAATATCTATAAGAGTGTACACAGCAAGTGCATGCGTTTCACTGGTCGGTCTCACTTGTCGGAAGTTTGTCCACTATGGTCGTCAAGGGAAGTAGGGAACCACACAAGGCCACCACGGATAACCCCTAGACAAGTGGTGGCAAAGCGTGTGCCATCCTTTGGGTGCCTGGTTGGTAAGTTAAAAAGTCACGATTACAAACGTACACTCTTAAATGGTTGATAAATTAAAGGTAGTGGGAGAGAAGATCGATCACATTTGGTGCCTACTTTATAAGGTGTGAGCGAAGACCGACCCATGATTTGTAGCGAAGGTGATCACGACTCATAGCTAAATTCAATTCAATTTCGTGTCAAATTGCATGTAGATGGTGATAAAGTTAATACGAACATTATTGTTCCCAAGAAAAGCAATGTTCCATGAATAGTCGGTTGCCAAGATCGAGGAGGGAAATGAATTGGTTGTGTTAAAATTAGTGTTTTTACATAGTAAGGTCGATATGGTGTGTCAAAGTCTTAAGTTAGATAGTGGACGGGTGTCCATGGAACCCATCTAGGGTTTAACCGGTTGTTTTAAAATGGAATCGTAGATTGCTAAAAATATAATGAAGATGCCCAGTGCTTTATGAGCATCCCTTTTGCTAAGAAGCTAAAAGCAAAGCCTTCCGTTCAGATAGCTTCAAAAGAGTAGTGATATATGAGAACGTACATGTTTTGGTGTGTGAAGGAAATATGATTTGCAAAATATTTAAAGATCACATCTATTTAGTTTGTGTCTACGCACGCGAGTGTTTGTTTAATCTAGCACATATATAGGGAATACCTCAATGATTAATAAAGAATATGCTCTAGATGTGTGTACGCTTCTCAGACCACTCCCACCAGTGGTCTATAACCAAAAGTGAGAAGAATTATTAATGTGGGTGAAGAACAGGGCCTCAATAAACAACACCATCAATCGTTTGTTTGTCGTTAAAAAAATCTCTCACTGTCACCTCTGCAACAAAACGAGTAACTTTCTTTTTTCTTTATCAATTATCTACAATATAACAATAATAGAATTAGTGAATTACAAACACGTATATCATTTACGTAAGTAGATGTCATACCTTGTTAAAGTGAGCAACACCATAGATTTAAAATGGAAATAAATAATCCCAACTATTAACTATTGGCCAATAACAGTCCCAACTACGAAAATCATCAATATTGGTCCCAACTTTCGACATATTGGAAACCAACGGACCCAAACTAACGGAGTTAGCCTCCGTTAGTGTGATGCTGACGTGGCATGCCACGTTGGATGCCACGTATGATCATTTTGCCACGTGGCATGCCACGTAGGATCATTTTGCCACGTGGCATGCCACGTAGGATGCCACGTAGGATCATCTTGCCGCCTAAGCATGCCACGTCAGCATCACACTAACGGAGTTAGCCTCCGTTAGTTTGGGTCCATTGGTTTCCAATATGTCGAAAGTTGGGACCAATATTGGTGATTTTCGTAGTTGATACTGTTATTAACCAATAGTCAATAGTTGGGATTTTTTATTTCCATTTTTCCATTTAAAATTAACCAACACTCATTCTATAAGTTCATAAAACCATTACTATTATAGTTATATACACTTCCGCAAAAGTTCTAATCAGACACAAAGCTTACCTGATAATTTGTCTTGCTTAGCTTCTCAAAAGTTTTGCGAAACTCTATGAACAATTTTCTATTTGAATTAGTTACACGATGATCCTTGTGGTATGTATGTATATATTGCAAGTTTGGTATTTAGAACTTTAAATTCAGTCTTTTCGAAGTGACGGAGTAAGGTGAATTGGTGGTGTTAAACTGAAGTCTCATTCAAATAACAAACATCTAATGCAATAAACAATTTATGTTAAACTATGGATTGACACTTAACTAATTCCTTAATTAAACCCACAATATGAAGTAATCATATTATAATCAATTATCCAAATAACCAAAGTAGGATTGCAATCATTTAATCCAAAATAATCAACCACGATTAATAAAGTAAATCAACTAATTAACTAGTTTATAATATTTGATCACTAATTTATCAAGTAAAAGAATATATTATTTGTATTTCGAACAAAGAATGTATATCAAAAACCTACACCAAATAAAAAGTAGGCCTACCCCACTTTCTCCCAAAGAAGCCACAAAGAAGTTGTGGCTCACATTTACTCCCCATGCCTACGTGTCATACTCTAATCTCTGCCTTTTTAACCATCACTCCAACTGCCGCAAAAATCAACAAAATAGATTTAACGTTACAAAGTAACTTAAACACTCTTCTCGCACCAACTTATTCTCATGCCGGAATTTAAAGATCCGGCGATCAAGCTTTTTGGCAAGACCATTCAGTTGTCCCATCTTGATGATCATGATGATGTTTTCGTTAAGGTATAAATAAATATACGAGTTTTTTGAAGTGGTTTATGTTTTATTTATTAGTATTTTTTTAAAGAGTTTACTGGATTAACCTATGTGGTTTTTTTTATCAGAAATTAATGTATTTTATTATTTTTGATTAGGTTGAGCGATTTATTGAATGATCAGTTACTCTGTTTTAGTAAAAACAAGGGATTTCTAATTTTATACCCTGTATAAATTATTTATTATTCTTTTAAGAATTTTCAAGATGTTTTAAATTTTACTGGATTAACCTCTGTTTTTCACCAAAATTACATTTTTTATAGATTTATTTAAGCAATTTAAAGAACAGTTACTATGTTTTAGTAACCTGTTTAAATTATTTATGATTCTTTCTACAATTTTTAAGATTTTTAAAATTTTACTGGGTTAGGATTAACCTCTGTTTTCACAGATGTTACACTTTTCATAGATTTATATTTTAGTGATGAATCAGTGACTCTGTTTAGTCCCCCGTTTTAAATTATTCAAAACTAAAACATAATATTCTCATAATTACAGAAAACAATGGATGACGAACAAGTAGATGAATCCAGCTCCGATCAATCAACATGTATACCAATCAACGATGATCCCAAAACACCTACAAAAACAGATAATCCGAACCCGAATCCGAATCCGGAAGAAAAGCCTCAAAAACCAGACAAGATTCTCCCTTGTCCAAGATGCAACAGTAAGGACACAAAATTCTGTTACTACAACAACTACAACGTTAACCAACCTCGTCACTTCTGTAAAAACTGTCAAAGATATTGGACAGCAGGCGGAACAATGCGAAACACTCCGGTCGGGTCGGGTCGACGAAAGAACAAGAGTTTGTCTTCAGCTTCTTATTACCGACACTTAGTTATTACAGAAGATTGTTTGAAAACCAACGGGAATGTTCTTAACTTCGGTTCTGATAATAATAATATTATTATTAATGATAATAGTTCAAGTTCTTCTTCAAATTTGGTCGAAAATGGTGGGAATTTTGTTAATATAAGGAATTTACCAAAATACCCTGTTCAAATCCCCTGTTTTTCTTCTTCTTCGTGTTCTTATCCATGGAACTATGCTCAATATAGACAGGCAACAAATGTTTATAACTCGGGAGTGCCTGTAAATTATTATCCACATCCGAATTACTGGGGTTGTAATATACAACAAATGCCAATGCAAATGCAAATGATGAATCCTAGTTCTCCATTGGGGAAGCATTCTAGAGATGGGAATTTATTGACAAGTTCTACAAGTTGTGGAAATGAAGTGAATTTTAATGATCCAAATAAGGCTGCGAAAAGCGCGGTAGGGATCGATGGGGGAATACTTTCAAAGGCGTTTCAGTCGAAAATCGATGAGACAAGTGAGGTTTCGGGAGTTCTTTAGCGAATTTGCAAGCGAATCCTGCAGCTTTATCGAGATCGCTTAATTTTCAGGAGACTTCTTAGTTGGGATAGATCAAAGTTTTGAGTTTTGAAGATGGTTAGATAGTATAGAGGGGTGGCTTTTGTTTTGGTTTGTGATGACTTTAGGGGGTGTTGTAAAGTGTGCAGGGTTTAGTGTACATGACTATAAAGAAATAAAGGTGGTTAAAGAAAGGGAGTTGAATGGGAAAAGAATGATTTTTGAATGTGCAAAGTGAAGGATGATAATGATAATGATAATGATGATGAATAATTGAATCAAATTCAAGAGTTTTCATATGCTTCTAGTGCTTAAACTTTTATCAAAAGCATGACTTTCTTCAAGAGCAATAAGCTTGTCGATGAAAAGATTGAAGGAATGAGACGTGCATGTTGATCTTGAAGTTTTTGAGTTTGAAATTTGTATTTATTTGATAAATAGTAAAAAATGTTTAGATGGTGAAAGTTACTAATGGGGTTGATGGCGTATTGATAATAGTTAAAAGGCCTTGGGTTCAAATCCCACCCTCAACAGGATTTAAGAAATTAACCACCCCTCAATTAGAAAAAATGAAAACAATTAATAGTGAAATTCAATGTTGTTCATCTTCTTAAGACACATTGGCAGAACTAATTTTTTTCGTCCTAAACCGAGGAAAAAAAGCCAAAGTAACCATACTCGGCATGGTCCTTAGTACAGTCAGTGTTGGTTCGATTCGGTCCAGACCAAGGGAAAACCAAAAAACCTAAGAAGTTAAATAGTAGAAATTTTAATGGTCACAAGTACGAGCCTTGAAGGATACCGGGTTTTACCGATTATTCACTGTCGTGCCTTTGGGCAGGTGGATAGTCGGGTTTTCCCTGGATTGGTGGACCTAGAGGACCGGTACCCCGTGGGCATCCTGAATTCGTCATAAAGGAATTCCGACGGGAGCCTGTGACTACTTTGTTGGCCTTTCCAAAAAAAAAAAAATTAAGGCCACTTTGGTGGGAGGCCAAACGACAATTGGTGATTTCAAGAGTCAATCTGCAACAAAATCTTATCAGTTCCTTCAATCATCATGAACTGGTTTTCATTGTTCAAATGGTTCCTTCAATCACAGTTCATATTCAAATTTTCTTTGCAATGGAATTATATAGGTTCTTTTTATTGTTGTTGACCCCAATAGACGATCTGATCTGATCCTAGGGTCCAGTACCAACTGAATTTGATTTCGGTCTCAGGCATGTTCGGTTCGGCTTTGACGTAATGCACATCTATATAAACACTTGTATGTAGTATATATGTTAAAATGGAAGGCGAAGAAATTATCTTTCGGTGGAAGAGTTATTATGTTAAAAGCCGCACTGGACAGCTTACCAACCTATTCTTTCTCCCTATACAAGGCACCGTGTGGTATTATAGACAGCTTAGAAGCACTGAGAAGACGATTTTCTGGGGTGGTGATGAAGATAAAGCAAAGACAAGTTGGGTGGCGTGGGATCGGGTCATTGGGGCTGTGGATAAAGGCGGGTTGGGTCTTGGGTCTCTCAAGATCATGAATATAAGTTTATTGACGAAATGGTGGTGGAGGTACAAGCGCAAAGATGGTGCGTTGTGGAGACGGGTCGTTGATGCTATACATTTTAATCCTAACACTGATTCATATCTACCAATAAAAGGGGGTGCCTCGGGTTCGTGGTCTGCTATCACAAAACTCGAGATGGATTTTGTGGAAAACAATTTGAGTATCAAAACAATTATAAAAGGAAATATGGAGAACGGATTGGAGATACGCTTCTGGATTGATTGGTGGACGGGAGATGGGCCTTTAAAGGACCTTTTCCTAGCCTTGTACGCGCTAGAGAAGGAGAAATCGGTATGTGTAGCAACAAGACTGCAGGGTTGGGACTGAAAAAGAGAGCTGGCCGGTGCTCAGGAGCTGTCCGAATTTCAGCAATGTTGTTCCAGAATTGCAGGCGCTGCAGTAAGCGCCACCAAAGACAAATGGTTTTGGACCGAAAACAATGATGGAAATTTCTCCGTTGCGTCGTGCAGAAAATTACTCGGCAGGTATGCGGTTCCATTTTATCCTTTCGAGTGGATTAAAGGGTTCCAAAGAAAATATGTGTATTTGGTTGGCGAGCGGAACAAGATCGGCTACCGACTCTTAAAGGGCTTAACAGAGAAGGATTCACTACGGTCCGGTTTCATGCAAGTTTTGTGGGGAAGGTGTCGAAGACGCAGACCATCTATTCACTTCATGCTATGTTGCGGCGGTCCTATGGCAGAAAATAAGCTCCTGGTGCAAAGTGCAGCCGATTTACGCCTTCTCAGTAAAAGATCTCCTGAATATATACAAGACAACAGATGGTTCAACTCACAAAAAGAAGATGATTCGATTGGTTGTTCTTGCTGGGTGTTGGACTCTATGGAAAGCACGAAACGACCTTATTTTCAATGGCAAAAGGGTTAATATTCAAGGTCTCATTGGCGAAGTCCAAGCTAGATCATTCGTATGGGTGAAATTCAAGGCCAAAGAAGAGCAATGGACGTGGGAGAGATGGGTTGATTTCAATGCCCAATTACATGATTGTTATATGTTTTAGCTTAATTTGGTGTTAAGGTGATGTACTGTCGATTCGCTATTAGAACCTTTCTAGTAACAATCCTGTATAAATTTTGGTGAAATAAAGTAGTTGTTTGTCAATAAAAAAATGTAGTATATATGTAACATAATAAACCATGAAACAAGAGGCGTTTAAAAAGTTGTATAATCACATATATTAAACTGTGAAAAAAGAGGTGGTTAAAAAGTCGTGTTATGTATCACGTATAAGTGTACAAGTGGTAATGTGAATTCAATATGTCTATTTTCATATAAGTTTCAAGTATTATCTTACATTCTAAAGATTCGGTTAAGAAAATCAGTTATGTTTATTTGTTTCACGTTTTTACACCATAATATACACACAATTATTCTACTATAATACATATAATATAATAGAAGTGTATACATGTAGTTTCTTTTTTCTTGGGAAACAATTCTAGATGAGAAGATTTTAATATCGGATATATCATTATTGGAGAGTCAGAATTTAGAATATTATGAAAGAAGAAGGGCGAATTGAGAAACATAAGAATATAAGGAGTGGTGTGGTGGGGGGTGGGGGAAGAGGGGAATGAAGCGTCATGTGGTACTTGTGGAACCCTTGTGGGGGGAAAAAATTGTGAGGAGTGGAAGGGGGGAAGAGGGGGGGGGGGGGGAAGGAAATAATATTATATTGTGTTAAAATTAAAAAAAAATAAAAAAATAATACCTGACCAATCAAAAGGTGACACCTCACCTTCAACCCCCCCCCCCCCACGCCAGTGGACTTCTCCCCGCCCCGTCCTTCTTCCTGCCCCTTCCACGCCAAGCCCGGGATGCTGTTCCCCCCCCCACACCCCCCACCCCTTTCCCGCCCCCCACTCCGGATACTCGAGGGGTTAAGTGGGGTGGCTTGAATTTAATTCATAAACCTAAACAAACATGTCTCTTTCAACAAAAAGCCACAATAATAAAGTGAGCATAAAGTTTTTAATTTCTCTTATACTATCATCACGGATGAGTGCATCTTAATAAATGACTTAAAATCTTGTGACCAGAAAACGACTCGTTTAACCTAAACGAGTCAAGCATGTTGGCATGTTATAACTTGTATAATGTTAAAACATCACAATAAGTAACTTAAATGGTGTGTAAACAGGCTGTTTGGTTTGTTAATAGGCTTGACGGGTCAATGTATTTTATTACCTATGATTACCAAGTCATACCCCGAACTTGTGTTTTTCATTAAATGAGTTAGATATGACAAAAAAAAACGTGATAATTTCCATTTCAAGTTGTCTCAGGAATTCCCGCCCCAAGTTTTATAAAACAATAACGAGACATTAAACGAGTTTATGTCGTATAATATGAACACACGGGCGTATCTCCTCTAGTTGGTTTGAGTGATAGTGGGTTTGTAGCAAGGAAAGTGGTGCGGAAGGCAGAGGCGAAGAAAATTGAAAAGCATGCTAAAGCTTGTGAGGAGAACCAATACGTTTTCGTACCCTTGGCTTTTGATACCTTTGGGTCCTTGGCACCGGAAGCTACCCGTTTCCTAACCATGGTCCAACATGTTATTTCTAGTAATGTCTTGACTCTGCGGGGGCAAGGTTTTGTTCAGTAGATTAAGGTTTGCAATTCAGAAAGGGGTGGCGGTGCAGCTTGTTGCCCACCTGCTCGCTTTCTTGATGTAATTTTTCACAATCATGGAATGAAAATTGCAATGCTTATAGCAATTAAAAAAAAAATCAGCCATCAGGTGAATTCAATCAAACCATCAGCTTATGGTAGAATCAATTCAAGAAACATACAGGATATTACAAGTACCCAAAACTCAGTTAGTTTTATGGTATATGCACAAAATGTCACCAACATATGTAGAGTGTCAACCTGTAGGGGAATAAGTGGGGATATATGTGTAGTAGACTAGTAGTGTTATCAACATTTGATAGCCACACGCAAAAATGTTGTGGAATTATGAGGGACCAATGGCATGTGATACTTTTAATGCTTCTTTAATGATCTTTTGTTTCTTTTCTTTCTATAACTAGAAATTTAGTTCTTTATTTCGAAAATTTCATGTTATTAGGCCATGTGTAATGGTGGTGAAATTTGTGAGTTAAGACCATCAGGAGTGGGGGGCGGGGAAAGGGGCGAGAAGGGCTTGAAAAGAAGGGGGCGGGGAAGAAAGGACAGGCGTGGGGCGGGGCTTGGGTGTGAGGTGGAGCCTTTTGATTAGTCAGGTATTTTTTTAACTTTAACATAATATAATATTATTTCCTTCCCCTTCCTCCCCCCCCCCCCACCCACATGTGTCCCACAAGTGTCACATGACGTTTCATCCACCTCCCCCCCCCCCCACACACACACCACTCCTTATAGTATAAAGGGGCATTAAAGGGCATTTTATGACATGATTCTGAAGAATTGCCGTTGGCTCTCCCTGGTCACCTCGTGTGTGTTGACCTCTCCATGCCGTTGGACAATTATACCACGACCAATGACGACAATTAATGCTCCCAATCATTCCTGGTAAACCAAACTATTGTTAATAACTCCGCACGTGACAAAAAGACAATACAAATTAAGCAACATGATCTTACATGAAATTTAACTACCAATGTGGAGATATTCACTTGGTAGATGCTCTTGCCTCTTAGTGGGAGGTCTCAGGTTCAATATCGGAGCATTGAGTAATTTTAGAATATTTGAAGTAGTGTAGATTTAATGTTATAAACTGTTGTCCACCGTTAGCCATTATAAACATGAAACTTAACTGGGTCTAGATGCCCTAGCACAATCACGTTTAACACATATAGAGTATACATTTTTTAGAAAGAAAAAAAAATTGACGTTTTGTTGGTCATCAAACAAGTTATACATTAACCCTGCTAATCCCTTATCATGATACATGTTTGATTAAAAAGGTTGCATATCTTTGATCTCAGATTATATGGAATGGCTTAGAGACGCCGACCATTAAACTTTGAGAAAAAGAATTAGAGCATCTTGTCTAAAAATCTTGTCTAAAAGAGGTTACATGTTCACCACGTATTATAACAACATTTGAACAATACTCCTATTTTTCGTTGTATTTAGGCCTTTAAAAAGGATTGGTTCCTCCTAAAATGACCCGTATAAAATCTTTCATTGCTTTCAGATTGAGGTGTATTTTTTCGGGTTGAATTGAGGAGCTATAATATTTAATAAAAATATTTTGTATTATGTAAGAGTATAGGGTGTGGCACTGGCATGAGGGCCGGCAAGGACCGGCAAACAACCCCCCCCCCCCCTTGGGGCGGCAGCGGCATGGCAGTAAGATTTCGCCGGGTATGACAGGTCATTTGATTGGTGTTTTGATTTTTTTTTAAAGGGAGGGATGATGCTCCCTACCACACCCTTGGACCATCATCACCATGATGCTCCTACCCCATGACATGACAGTTGAGATGGAGGTCCATCATGGATGATGAGCCTCCTCCACACCCTATAGTCTAATAACCTAACGAGTACAAGATTGGGAATAAATTTGAAACACCCGGTTCCCATCCTCACAAGAATATTTTCCAAGAAAAATAAAATATGTAGAACATTAAAGTCATGTCTTTTTGACTTGAGACGATTTCATCAATGCACATTTAACGTGTTGTGCCCTGCGCTTCTAGGAACCTTCAATCACAATGTAAACATTATCAGTGTAGTTAATAAGAAATCTTAATTTTATAGGTTTGTTGACTGATAAAGTAGCTTCGTATCCCCATCCTCTTACATCTTTATATAATCGCTGGTTTATCAAGAAGACGTAAGAAAATCACTTCGAATTGTTGATTAATCAACAGAGATGGCTTAGAACCAATCGTTCATTTATCTAATGGATCTTTCCGTTCTAACATCGAACGGAACACTATGAATCAAATGAAGTTTAAATGTTGCCTTTGAATATGTCACAATATTTTGATTCTCTTATTTAAGATTTACCACAAACCTATCTGAAGAATTCTAAAAAGTTCTTCATTTTTGTTGGTTTTTTTTCCTACAAAAAGTGTATAAAAAATCACATAACTACATGTAAAAACAAAGCAAACCAAAAATTTCACCCAAAAAATATAAACAAACCGAACTAAAAGATAACCTTTTTTCTAATATTAAATAAAACCTTGTACCCCTTGGGCTTGGGATAATTGTTTTAGTGACCTAATACGATAAAGGGTTATTACATATATATTTTTTAAAAGTAAGTATTGTTAACAAAATTTATAATTATACAGTTTCTCTTTTTCTCCTAAAACGTAAAGGTTACGTGTGTGGCTTTGTGAGTTACCCTCACTGATTCCCTCAACTTCACAGAAATTTCTAAGAAATCATGTTGTAGGAAAACAAATTAAGCAATGCTAGCATACTTTAAGCAATGTATATATATGGAAGGATGTTAAATATATAATCAAGCATCTCATATCAAAATTCAGATTTCAATTCCTATTGTAACGACTTTTTTTTTTTTGCTTAGTCAATCGACACTAGCTAGACTTGTAAAGGTCAGGCCCTTGATTCACGAATGGTCGTGAAAAGATTTTCGTCTTGTTTTCCTTTTATGCTTCAAAATTGCCATTTACAAAATCGACCATTGTGAAGGTTTGTTGAATTCCCTTCAAAATATAATCTATTCTCTATTTACCAATTATTCGGTCTCATGGAACAAGTTAATGACTAGTTCCACACCTCCTGACCTAAAAGACACCATCAAGAAAGAGCTTATGACCCTTTCTGAAATAAACACGGTCATGGCACAACTAGGGTTCGGGCAATGTCATGGTCATGATGCCTATATCAACATTGTGTCAATGTTTGATGACGAGGAACCATGTATTGGTGAAGTTAAGATGGCCTTTGATGTGTTTGATGAGAACTCAGATGGGTTCATAGATGAGTTTGAGTTGCAGAGAATGATGTTGAAATTTGGACAACTAGAAATGTCAAAGTTGGAGGAATGCAGAAATATGATCAAAGGTTTTGATATTAATAGGGATGGACTCATTGATTTTGATGAATTTGTTAGGCTCATGGAGTCGTGTTCTTTTTAACTTTTTTCCCTCTTTTGTTCTAATTTTATGTTTACTCAATAAATCATTTAGTGATGCTATTTAATTTACTGAAAATGATAACAATAATATAAGCATATGGGATCAGTGAAAATTACATATTTAGTAAAGATTAGGTTATTTTGTATATAGTTTAAATTTTCAATTATAAATGAATTTATCGGACAAAGTGAAAGGAAAAAAAAAGACACGGTGACATATTTCTGAATAACAATAACTTATATATGCAGTAATTATATAACTATCGTAATTATATATTTACTCCTGAGTAATTCTAATTCAACTCAAATAAATTCTAGAATAATCTTAAATCTAACGCCATCGTATTTAGTCCACATATACTCATGATCCAAGTCAAACATATCCTCGAGTACCTAGAGTAAATCTGAACTAACTCAAATATGTATTTACAATTATGCAACCGTGTCTCTTTGTTTTTTTTTTTACCTTCAACTTGTATGAATAGCACATTAAGCTAACTTGAACTTGAACTTGAATTTGAACTTAACCCATTGTATATAAAGTGGTTTATATTTTTCAATCTTCAAAGAATGTGGTTAGTTAGAGGTATTTAAAAAATTATTATTTTTGGCGTTCTGATCATCAAAATTAAAAAATTATTTTGGTATTTAAAAAAAATATTATTTAAGTGCTTTTTTTTCCCGAATTTGATACAATTGTTTTACACGTTTGTAGATATATATTTTTGTTCCATCATTCATACACAATGCTAGGTTCAGCCCGTTCCATCCCCATGGCCCAAAGAATATGCATGAATTAAGCCCATTAGTACTAGCGGGCATTTGTTTGGTCTGATCCAGTATAGCCCAGGTGGGTCCATCCAGTTTTTTTCCCTAAAGAACCGGGCATGGGTTAAACACTTAAGCCCGTTACTCCTTACATTCAGTTGAATTTATTTTAACAAGTATTTAGGATCCGAGCGTGCTGGTGAGACCATTAAATCAAACGAAAAAAGTAGAATTAAAAGTGTTAAGCAACACACACTCGTTGCAGCGTGTAAACGCGTAAAAATTAGACCGTAACATAAAACATATAAGAGTCAAGCTGGGACGCGCGTGTTGCGACGAAGCTGTTAATTAGGGAAAACTATATGTAATAACATGAACCGCAAGCGTAGCGTTAAAGTGTGTTAACTTTGCAAAATTTAAGCTGAAACGTAAGAACAGAAAATTTATAAAAGATGAAAAAGTATTGGGTTTAAAAATAAAAAAAATTGATAATTTTATAAAAAGATGAAAAGTATAGAGATTAAAATAAATATCTATAATCTATAATAATAAACTTATAATAAAAGAATTGAATATTGATGAGATGACATTCAATAGAGGCCTCAACCCTCCTTTGAATGTGCCACGTGGCACGTTAAGGTGAAAGTTTTTAATTTATTTTTTTATTTTGTTTTTATCCATTCTCCTACACTTATCTAACCCTAATCTTTTTAAAAATTTAAAAACAAATTTAGATTTTTCTCTCTAATGTTTCCTCCCATCATTTTTAATCTTAATATCTTTTATATACGAGATTTTTTAAAGAAAAAAATTACACCAAATTTACGAGCGTTTTATTATCTTTCCAATGAGTATCATAGTGCTATATAAAAAACGGAGAAAAAAATGACTATTTTTTATGGGGTTTCGTTCATACAGGAAAAAAAAATACAAAGTGTTCAGGTTATTCATTAATCATGTTTTTTCTTTTAAACCAGGTTCTTATATACAATGTTGAAATTTAGCCCAATCGCCATGCTATCATTGGAATTTACTTTTCTAAAGATTGATAGGTATACTTTATCAAGAGAAGCTACGAGAAAGAATCACGCAACAATGCAACACATAGTGTCACCTTATAGCATTAGTAATAATTATTACTATTAGTATTAGTATTAGTATTATTAGAATGGTTATATTTTTCAACACAGGGACACTCACGAGATAAAAGCTAGTAAAAAATAAAGAAAAAGAAATGGTGTCTAAAATCCTATCGTAATTCTAACAAACGGTTCCAAATACTACATGTGTCAACACCATATCAACCATCAAAAAAATAGTTTTTAATAAAAATGGTTTTTTTCATTATTTTTTAAATCTGGTTATCATTCCGGAAACATTTTTATTTTAAAATCCTTACTTTAATATCCTCACTTAATTCAAATATATCTTTAATTAATTAATTAATTAATAATAATAATAATAATAATGATGATATTTTAAATCAAACTTACCAAAAAAATACTTATTTTTATGATATTTTATTATATACTAGTTTATCCCCCATGAACTTTTTAGGAGAGACAAATCTGATATGAAGTGAAAAATATGCGTACAATAAAAAGGAATATTCCGTTCTTTTTTTAAAAAAATGTAAAAAATCAGCACTCGCTAACTCATAAGACGTACTTCTAGTTCTAATGTGTACCTCTTGCTTGAGTAAAGTCTCAGTACAACTTTGTCACTTCCTCAAGACACCCTAAAGTTGCGATATGAACCTAAAAAAAAACAACCAATTTGTTATCAAATGATATGTCAAGATTATGATGATACACGATTCTGATGTGTAAAAAAGGCATAGGTGAAAGAATAACAAACATGCTCAATTTTTATTATGGATATACACTCGATCACCCTGGGTAACATCGAATAAAACAATCAATAGGTAAGTAGTGAAGATCCATCTTAAATATAAATAAAAAATAATCTATAACTGTTATCGACTAAAAAGATTCTAGGATGGTAACTTTTTATGTCTCCCGGCTATTTTCTCTATTCATACATAATTTAAGTATTTATTTCAATAATCACCACATGTCAGTCGATTTCAAAATTCATACCTTAAAACGATCTAAGAAGCTTGTATGGTAAGGTGATTAATTATCATTTATCAACTAGAAATTTACCTGATGTATAAGAATCATATTCTACATCCAACCGGCTTAGCAACCTTTGTAATTAATGTTCCTAAGCAACACCAATCAAAATACAAAAAAGATAGATTCTTACCAAAGTGACAACATCTATAAATATATATGTAGTTAGCGAGTTTTTATATATAATAGTAAGTACAAAAACGTATATACTATCTTAACATGATTAGAGACATGACTAGACATGATTAAGAAACTACGTGAACACATTGTGTTTTTTTTCTACATGAACAAAAACCACTTAAAAACTCAGGTTTTTTTTCATTTTTTTTGTATAACACAATGGTACTAGTTGGAAAGATAATAAATGCTTATTAATTTGGTGTAATGTAAAAAAGTCGTATATAAAAGTTATTAATGTTTAAAAATCGTGGAGAAAAGTACATGTGTGCTTTGCACATGAGGAAGAAAAGGGTTTTAGAGGGAATCAAAGGGGAAAATAGTGTCAACAAGTGCTATATGTCACATCCCATTTCTTTTATTATATATATAGATATAGATATAGATTACATTTATAAAGATAATAATATTTCTGTATATTTTTTAAGCACATATGCAACAAATTCTCAGATGGACCCATCTAATAAATATATTATCGTACTTTGCAAACAAACAATTTTTATTACTTAATCCGTGTAATACGCAAGACTATTGCCTTGTTAACTAATATTTTAGTATCCCAATTTTGGTCCTCAACCAGACGTTTAGGAGGGGCGCAGGTTGGTTGGGGTCGGGGAGGGGCGGCCGACCCCCTGAAATTTTCGCTCAGTAGTTCCGATCATATGGTATCCGTATAGAATTTTTTAGATACATACGGTTTCGACCCCCCCCCCCCCCTTTTGAAAAAAAAAATAGGTATATTATATAAACCAAACCTAACGATATATTGGACGATACAAGGTTTCAAAATATTGGTTGTTTTACCAAGTTTATCGTTTTCCTTTGTTTTTTTCTTTTGGGCCCATTTTGAGAGATACAATCCAATTGTTTGATTTAGCCCATTATTTTCTTTAGGGAAAACCCAAATGAAAAGCCCAACTAAAAGCCTAAACTTAAAAAAACTCTAAACCCCTGTGTACTCTACTATGTCTCTCGATCTCACCATGGTAATTTTATACTTTCATTTTTCAACTTTCAAGTCTATATTCACCCTTTGTACTCTACTCTGTCTCTTGATCTCACCCTGGTAATATCAACTCATGGCACCTTGACAGATTATAACATTATATCATATATCAATCACGTATGTGTATATGCGCATACAGATTGATGATATGTGTATAAGATGGTTATATTGCAAACTTTAAATTTTTTTGATATTTGAATGTTTGACTCGACTCGAATAGATCACCGACCCGAACATATAATCTGAAACATAGCTATAGAAAAAAATATTTTAGGTTCGTATTATGACTGATGATTTCCGACCCCCAGACCAATTTCTCAAGCTTCGCCACTGTGTTTAGGCGAAACTTAATGGTTATTGCTCACATTACATTTTTTTTAATAATACTTGTATGTTTCTTTAAGGGTGAGCGGTGTGGTCCGTGATGGCCATCACGGTGGGTTTTTATAACACCCAATTAGATTGTGTCACCTCAAATTTTTATTATTTCATCACACCTATCACTAAATACATGAGGTGGTGTATCATACCATCACATCTCATCCCCAAACAAAAAAACCCCCTTTATTCCTTCTCTCACTACCGTGATGGCTGTCACGAAATCATAGCCTCGCGCCCCGTGATAGTTTGATGAGTCTAGTGGTCGTGATGATCACAGCCAGCGGACCACGTACCCCGCCCACCCTAATTAACAAATTTACACCTTACCTGCACTAAATATGTGTGGTTTTATATTTTGTTGACTTTTACTAAATTATTTGCCAAAATATTCAATAGTGATGCACACAAATAATGGGACCAACCTCATGTAACTTATTTCTGTTATGTTTCCACAGAAACATATGTTTGATGATGACAATATTGTTAGCTTGTTAAGTTGTTATACATGCCCACTCCCATGTGAATAACATGAACAATCACACCACCGAAGATTCTGCTGAGGAAAGGATGTTTGGGCCGTTACTCGTTTTAATTAACAATGAATTTCCCACAACACAACAAAACAAAACAAACAAATAGTTGATTAATTATTAATATGAATTCATTATTTAGAACTTACTTATACTCAAGACCAATCTTTGCCAACAATTCTTCATGCAAAGGGTTTGTAAGAAATGAAATCTACGTATTTAAATCAATTTAAAAGCATATGTAACAAATGTGATATGTCTCTCGTACCAACCAATATTATTTTGGGTAGACGATATGTAGGGGTGCAAACAAGCCGAGCTACTTGAGCTCGGCTCGTTAAAAACCAAACTCATTTAGTAAATGAGCCCAAGCTCGAGCTTTGCTTATCGAGGTTGAGCAGGCTCGCAAGCCTTAGCGAGTCCACTATTTATATAAATTTTAATTAATATATTAAATATGTATTTATATATAATAATTAGAATTTATAAAACTAAATAAATAACCAAAATATATATAAAATAAGTATTATAATTAATATAAATTAATTAATAACTATAAACGAGCCGAGCCCGAGTCGAGCTCGAGCTTGGAAACCTACCATCAAACCGAGCTCGAACTTTATGAACAATGCTCGAATCGAACCGAGCTCGAGCTATTATAACTTAAACGAGCCCGAGCTAAAGCTGGTCAAGCTCAGGCTCGACTCGGCTCGGCTCGTTTGGACCCAATATGTGTGAAAGGTGTTGCCCTATGAGTCAAAGAGTGTGTTGGTCATCATTTGATTCCCTTCTAACATACATCTCATATTCAAATCCTACTTTCACCTTTTTTATGCCATAACTAGCACAAACTACGATTTTACCTTGAATACATCATTGGTTAGCAGGCTATTGACATAGTTCCATTAGATTTTTGGTAACGATTTGTAATGTTTTAAAATATTGTATATTTTTCGAAGGTGAGAAGTAATGGTAGGGGGCAAGAGGCACGGGCGAAGCTTATTAAAGGCCAGGGGGTGCCTTGGCCCCATCGTTTTTTTGGTCACTAGTGTAAATATGGGCGTTTTCGTCCGAAAACTTTATACGTATTGACTCCGACCCCTCCTGTTTTAAAGATCACGTGATTTTCGTCCCTAAAAATAATTTCAAGCTCCGCCACCGAAAACATCGATTCCTTATTGTCAAATGCAAAATGGGAGTGATTAATTAATAAATTGACAAACAATCTAATTGGACATTAACTAAAATAAGTTAAAAAAGAGATAATTAATATTAAACACGTACAAGTGATAAATGTAAATACTCTTAAGTGGCTCCGACTCCAAGAAAATCTATGAGAGGTGGCGAAATGTCAATATTAGCTTCAGAAAACTGCTGGCTTTGTAAAACTTGTGGTGGTGGTGATGCTGCCGGTACTGAAGCAGTTGTACAAATTGTGGAAATATTATCTGCTACTGATGAGAAGCTGCCACTACTGTAATAGACATGATGATGAGGATGATAATGGTTATAATACTCATGATGACTTATGCCAGCATGTTGATCATGATCATGATAATATTGTTTATGATGATGGTCATAGAAATCTGTAGTAGCGGTGGTATTGGCACCCATCATCCATGATGTGTTAGATGATGATGATGATAAGTTATCCCAACATGAGTTCCTGGTACTAAAGATGTCCATCATATTCATCATCTGATTGTTGTTCTTACCACCTGAAAATATCCCCATTTAATTTGTAATCGGAAATGGTAAGATATATTTATGACACAAAAAGTAAACACAATGCTAACATGGGTTCCCGTACTGTCACGCTTTCATAACTTGTACATCATGCAATGAAATCCATACCAATGTTTAGTCTTTTCACCCTTTGATTGTACCCTAATTGTCCTTAAAAAGAAGGTGCTTTAATAAATGATTTGTTTTTCAAATAAATTATTTTTTTACACATACACACTAAAAATAGGTTTTTTAACGTCCCAAAAAAATAAAATAGTGCCCTTAAACAAGATTATTTAAATAAAAACTTTCTTGAAGTAATGATATATTTTTTTAATGAGATCATTTTATCACCCAAAAACTAAAAAATAGGTTTTAAATAGCAAAAAAAAAAAAAAAAAAACTAAAATAAGTGCTCTTAATCAAACATAAATAAAAACTTTCTTGAAGTAATTATTTTTTTATTCACATGAGATCATTTTAGCATCCAAAACACTAAAAAAAATAGGTTTTTTTTAAAGCAAAACACTAAAATAAGTGCTCCACAAAACAAGGTTATCTAAATACAAACTCTCTTGAAAAAAATATTACATAAAGTAACAATTTTATTATTATTATTATTATTATTATTATTATTATTATTATTATTATTATTATTATTATCAAATGGGATTATTCTATTACACAAAAACACTAAATATTAAATAGGGTTTTTAATGTTAAAACAGAAAACCCTAAAAAAATGAAGTAGAGAACTAACCGGAGACGATCCCAAACGGTGGTTGATGAGGAAACATCCCACTGTAAGGCGGTGGAGCATCGGTGGCGATTAACATCGGCGGTGGTGGCGGAGCGACGGTGTCTGATCTTAAACCAGCTGGTTGAAATTGATTATTTTGAGTGATGAGCATTCTTCTTTTGCGATGAGCATTTGACTGTTCTCTATTTTCTAGCCATAATTACATGCCAATGATTCTTAACAGCATTATCTGTTCTACCTGGAAAAAGCCTTGCAATCAATGCCATTTGTTGCCATACATTCTGTGTGCAGTCATCAGTCTTTCTTCTTCTTCATCACTAAATCTTTTCTGTTTATTCTTGGATCTAGTTGGTTAAACCATCTCAACCTACAACTCTTCCCTATAATGTTTAAAAATAATAATAAGAAACACATGAAAATTAGGTTTAGGACTTAGAACCTAAAACTTTGTGTAGGAAAAGAGAAAATAAAAAAAAAGGTGAAAAAAATAAATAAATAATAGTCATTTATTTTTAAATCGCAAAGTTTTCACCACAGAAAGGGCGTGGTGTTCAGCCCATTAACGGCTGATTGTACACTATTTATGAGCTGTTTAGTTGATTAAGTGCTAAATCATTAAAAGGTCTAAATGGTCAAGAGGTCCGAATGATTAAGTGCTGAATGGTTCAGTTATGCACAAAGTCTGAATAATTCAGCTCTTAACCATTCCATTAAAAGCTTTTTTTAGGTTGAAACAAACAGTTTAAATGCTTCAGCCTCATTAAGAGGCTACCAAACAGGCCCTTAGTTATTCCACAATGCATGCTCTTAAAAAATATTGTGTAAGAAATGCGTTGGAAATCCAATTTGTTGGAAATTTGTCGCTAATGTCCCGTTTGTTTCCAAGTACTTATAAGTACCTGATCTTCCTTGAAGTTTCTCAGCAATAAGGTTCCAATTTTGGGGACCATAAAGAGCAACAAGCTCTTTAAGTCTAGCATCTTCAGCTGGTCTCCAATGGCCTCTTGCACAAGTCTTTGTTGGTTTAGTTATTCTACCATTGCTGCCACTTAGGTTGAGGTCAAGTTCTTCAGCTTCATCTTCATCCTCATCATCATCTGGATTATAGAAACTATGTTTAGGGTTTGAAGTGTTGTGATTGTTGAGAGAGAGAGAACGAAAAGAGTCTGAAAAAGTCATGGCCATTGAAGAAGAAACAATAGTTTCATAAATTGTTAGTTGTAGGTGCTTTAAGTTTGGTATATATAAAGTAGATCCCTTGATGTGTGTGTTTGTGTGTGTGATCTAGAGAGAGAAAGAAGAGAGTTATAGAGAGAGAGAGAGACGTGTGAGCGTGCGGGTGCTGCTACAAAAGTGTCATGTTCTGGTTAAAGAAATCTTGAAATAGAGAGGCTTTTGCGTGTGTGTGTGTGTGTGAATTTTGGAGCAACAAATAGAAACAGTGACAGAAGTCTCAACTTCATCTGGATCCACTCGTGGGGGTAGTAGGGTGGGTAAATAAAGTGATAAAACGATTATAGTAACTATTAGGCTATAGACTAGCAATAGATTAGAGACATATTGCAATAATTTGTCTATAGAAATGTTACACTTAACTTGTGTTACAATAAGTGTATTGAAACCCGGACCGGACCGGCCGGTTGGAACGGAAACCAGGGTCGAACCGGTCCAGGTTTGGGGTCGGACCGCTTGTGCAATGAACCGGGGGTTGGACCGTGAGCCGGCGGTCGGACCCGGAACCGGGCCAGTTGAACCGGGAATTTGAGGGGTTGAACCAGTTTTTTAATATTTTTTCAAATTTTTAGCCTACTATTTTTTACGACACCATCCGTTCTTACATCCAGTCTGACCGGTTTGGACCTGTCGGACCAGTGAACCGGTAAGGAGGCCGGTTCAATATCCGGTCCGGTTCTGAAAACATGGTTACAATTGGTGTTGGTGGAAGAAATCAAAGGGAATAGTTCTTATGGTTACACAACAAAGATAAAAAATTAAAGTTAGATTTATGAAGATGTAACTGATTAAGTTTTTTTTTTTTTTTTTTACTTTCTTTGTAGTTTGTTCTATTTTTGGTTGTTCTTTTTTCGGGTTTTACAACTCTAGCGTGTCTAGTGCCTACCTTCTATAATCACACAATTTACGCTGTTTAAAAAAAGGGTGTATTGTACGTAATTTTTAACTTTGTAGGTCAGAATCTCAATGATCATTTTTTTGTTATTTATTTAGATTTTCTTTTCGTCATAAAATTTTTTTTTCTTAATTTGTGTGTTAATTGTTGAGTTTGAATTGAATCGTTATATATTCAATCAAATTTGTTAAGCTTGGATAGTTTTGCGTACCAGGTTGTTGCAGATAATAATAACAATCATAATATTAAGTATTTGGAAAGTTTTGATCTGGACATTTTTGTCTACCGGTAAGAAATAACTTGCCCTCATTGCAAAAGATCTTGTTTTGTTTTCATTTGAGTTTTAAAAATATCACCCCTATACTATTAGTTAAGTTGTATTTAGTCCCTTTGCAACTTAAAATAGTTCCCCTCAAACGAAAGAAAGACCAACCCGATAAGGCATAATGTGTTGGCTTGTAAGTTATAAATCCTATATAATTCCCCAAGTTTGTGATATCTATATTTATTATGTTTAAAGTTAAAGGGTTTAATCAAGTATATTAGTTAATTATATTATATATAATTTGTATGAACTTGTGTACATGTATGTAACTGTGTGTATGTAATGGAGGGAGGAATTTGAAGGTTTGAGGCGAAGTGATATGCATAAAATTATACGTTATATTAATCCCTTTTTTAATGTTTAATAGAAATAAATAAAAAAAGGCTTAATTAGTTTTTTTAGGACAAATCAGGCCAACATTGAATAGGCAAAGAAAAAATAGCAAAAAAGTAGAATTATGTGCAGAATTTGCAAGGCACGGGTCGTGCCTCCCAGCATGCCCCGTGCCTCAACCCAGAAACGACAAAAATGATTCGGTTTGATATTTGAAGATCTCCTGGGGCCTAGAAGGGTTGACAACACCCCGTGTAAGCGAAAAGATCCAGTTGCCTTGTCAACGAGGCGTGGTTCGTGCTTGGTCACAGTTTCAGCCCATAAATTCAGCTATTCTCCCATCCATTTCCATTACTCAATTATTTCATTTCCCCAAGATTCAGCTATTCTCCATCAAGGTTGTTAAGGAACATCTTTAAAACCATGTGTGGCTAAAGTTCTTTTGGCCACTTGGGAAACAAACCCTTTTTGAGGACTTTAATCTAGTTATGGATTAAGGAGGGGTGTATCTATGGGATTGAATTTATGTATCTATTAATATAATGAAAGTATGCTTTACAAATCCTTAAAAACAAATCATCAACCATGTGTTGGTTTGACTCAAACATTTATGTTTTCTCTATGTTTATGTAGTAATGACATGTAATTGAGCCTTGAAAGAGTTTAAAGGTTATGTATGGACCGGTTTCGAACAACCCGACAATCACGAGCTGGTTCATCTAGTGTGCCGAATCCACTAGACGATGGTTAGATGACGAAAACGCCAACACACACAAGATGGTTAAAAGGTTGTATTCGTATTAAAAACGGAGCGCGGGTGTACAATACGGAGATACAGACCTTGAAACTGAAGTAACCAGTTGTTTGGAACGTGTGAAATGACAGCTGAATGAGTAGGACAATGATTGGTTGTATTTATAGGCCCAACTAGTCGACCCAAGGCCCAGGGGCGACTAGCATGCTCGTCACGACTATGAACCATAAATTTGAACGTTTTGAGCCTTGTCACAACATCTCGTGTTTGAAGGTTTTCTTGTAGAGTGTGAAGAGTGGGGCTTGGAAACGAGCATGAAAATACCTATTCCCACCCGAAACACACCACCCCCAAGAGGCTTGAATACCGTGTGGCCGCAAGGGCTTGAGGATTCTCACCGGCGTGGGCGGGGCTTGGATGGTGAGGTGGAGGGCCTTGATTGGCGGAGAAGAATTTAGGTTTGAATTAAAAAAAAGAAAATATATATATATCCGTTACCAACAATGTTGTTAGTACAACACGATGTCCCTAGCCTATATAGGTGATGTTTTGTAATGTATTACAAGTGCTTGGGTGTGTTTGCAATTCGTTTTGGCATGTTTGGCATAAACAGATGAGTAGAACTCAATAGGGGCGAGTAGATTGTGTACTCGCCTGGGAACTAAGCTGAAATGGGCGATTACAGCTTCTACTAGCTTCTACTCGCCCCTAGGGCCCTAGACGAGTAGGACAGGTATAAAAGCCTCCAATCATTTCCCCTAATGATGAAGTTGTCACATCACACATTCCCAAGCAACCTGCCCGAGGTCTAAAGGTCTGAGATTGTCTGTAAACACCCGGGATCTGTTTAAAATCAATCAATACAACCTTTTAATCTTATTTCGTGTGTGTTGATGCTTCGTTATCATCGCTTCATAGTCATAGTCGTTTCCGTTATCCGAGAACCTGTTTAGTGGATTTCGCACTCTAAACAGTAAAGCTCGTGATTGTCGGGTGACCCGAAAGTCGATCTTACAAGTGGTATCAGAGCTATGGCTCTTGTCACGAGTGTTTTGATAGCAAAACGGATTCAAAACAGTGGGTTTTCAGATTAAAAGTTGATATTTTTGAGCAAAAATCTGTTTTGAAAGTTTGAAACTTTGGGTTTTGAAAAAACAACATTTTTCAAAATCTAAGTGTGTTTTAATGATTAAAAACGTGTGTTTTTAATTAGGGTTTGTTCCAAAAGTGTTTTTACAACTTTCCTAATCATTTGGAATCAAACACAAAGTTTTTGATATATTTTGAAGCAAAAAATGATGGTTTTCGTGCAAAAATTCATCTCAGACCCGCAGGAGGCAAGTAGACTTCTTAGAGGCGATTAGGGTTGTTGTAATCGTTCCTATCTCCCATGATTAGAAGTGTACTCGTCTATTACACACAGATAGCCTTCTAATCGCCCCTAACATCCTAATCACCCCTAAACTTGTACTCACTCAACTGCTCACGTGAGTAGACTTGTAATCACCTGAAATACACACAACTAGACTTGTACTCGTGTGTTATACTCGAGTATATTATTCTACTTGTGTGCAACAGTGCTGTAACCAACTTTTGCCTAAGTAACAAACTTTTATCGAACTTTAACATATGGCAAACCCGGGGGGACTGATGTAAAACATGCATAAACAGACCCATAGTAGGTTAGAATTAGACTTAAAATATTGATTTTGGGTACTTAATTCGTTGTTATTTGTGTTTAGCAGAAACTAGAGCTCCAAGCCGAAAACAAGAGATTTTCAGGCAAAAACAGGCAAAATCTGGAGATTCCTGAGGACACAGGACTTACAACATGTTCCCCTGTATGATTTGAAGGCCCTTTTGGGACTTAAACGGTGGATAAATTAAAACGGCTCAAAACAGATTCAGCACACCCCCACACACACTTGCATGGAGGCCCTGCACACTAGAAGATAAAGCAGCAAGCATGGGAGCAAGAAAACTTTCTGAAGTTACACATGCACGCCCGTGCTTAAAAAACAAAGTACAGACAAGACAGAACTGCAGCAACAGAATGTACTTGTGATAGCAGGCACAGCCGCGTGCTTGCCCTGGAAGTCTATAAATAGCAAGCTACCCCTCACCATTTGTTCATCCCCTTCTTGTGCTTTCTTTGGCCGACTTCCAGGAGTCTTGCACAGCTCTTGAGGTCTTGTGGAGGTCTTATGGCCCTCCTAACATCCCACCAAGGTTAGGCCTCGTCCTACCTTGATTAGCTTGGCCAAGAAGAGGATCGTAGAGTAGTTCATATGCAATAAAACATCGAGGGTCATGAAGTTGTTAGATGCATAGCACTTGAAGAGGGAGAGCTTGTCTATGAGCAGCCATGTTCTTGGGTTGATCATTCGATATGGTTGTATCTTTCTATTATCGTGAACCCATTTCGACATGTAGACTTTTTTATTATATTATTATTATTATTATTATTATTATTATTATTATTATTATTATTATGTTTGTTTTTAGTTATTTGTTATGTTATCTTCTCCTAATCTTATTTGTTTATCTTGTGATAGGTTTCCAATGATGATTAACTTAATAAACCTAAAATCAACTCTAACTTAACAAACTAACTAACTAGAGGTTTAATCAGCTTCTGGTAGTCCCAAGCTAGAACCAAGGTGAGGAAACCGATAGTGAGACAGATCTTTCGGGCTTCTGATATCCGAATCGGATTCTAAAACATGGCTTTTGATGTGGAACCAGATCTGAGTGACACATTTTTGGTACTTACCAGATGGCTGAATGATCTTCTTGGTAAAGGGAGGATTCCCTACGGGCGCATAGTGATCTTCGGATTGCACACCTTTAGGATTATGTTCCACCTTTATCAAGGATTTCACTCAGCAAATGAGTGACTTTCTTGGCAAAGGGAGGATTCCCTACGGGTGCACCAGTGATCTTCGGATTGCACACCTTTAGGATTATGTTCCACATTTGTTAAGGATTTCATTCATCTCGGGAGGTTATGGGTTGGGTTAATTAAGTCATTAATCATCAAACCAACTTTATATTTATTAGGCCTATAAATATAAAAGTGTCACTAAAGATAAATAAAATAAAGAATATATTTTCTAGGTCTCGTTTTACAAAAAAACCGTTAACCATTGGGATACTTATCTTCTAAGCTGACTATAAGAGAGATCCATCGGTCTTCATGATTGTTAACCTACTTAGGGGATACGCTGTTAGTAAGGATGGCTGTAAGGACGATCCTTTGGTAAGGAAAGCGAGAGCTAAGGGAGGTGTACGGTGTTCCAGGTCGGAAGTGAAGCCTCTAATTCAAGAAGATCATAAGTTTGAGGATCTGAGATTTAACCGCGTTTAGGGAAGCTGCTTTATGCGAGGCTCGGGCGGAGTACCCTCATGTGGACTCAGATTGGAGAGGTTTTGCATTATACTCAATAGTGGCCCCGCTTCTCTATCAAGGAGTCAACACTTCAAGATCACTCTTTCCTCCTCACAAATAATTAAACGTAACTATTAACTGTAATAATAAACTTAAACTACTTATAGCGAGGGTCCCGAGATGTGCATATTTGACCCTCTCTACTATTCTAACTTTTTCTTTTTATAAAACCAAAACCTTTTTCAAAAACTATTTTTATTAAAGAACCACTCCGTTTTATTTTTCTTTTTTAAAACCCGATCAGTTAAATGATGAAGGTGAAGTAGGGGAAAGTGTGAA